>JACXGI010001080.1:26287-103790 GCA_016801175.1 Esox masquinongy
CACACACACACACACACACACACACACACACACACACACACACACACACACACACACACACACACACACACACACACACACACACACACACACACACACACACACACACACACACACACACACAGTTGAGTAAAATGATGAGGAACTTCTCTGCAGGCCTGGGAGTGGCTCAGAGGAAAGCAGACTCCCAATTGCAAGTCATGTGAAATTCCCTTAGAAACAGCAAATATTAACCTTTTGTCTCTATTTTTCAGAAATTGTTTCTAGGCGAACTTGAAATACCTGAAAGCATACCTGAAAACATACCTGAAAGCATATTTTAATTTTTAATTGCCCATAACATAACACTGTCTCTTGTTCTGATTACAAAGTATTTGCTATGATTCATTAGTATGCTGATGTGAAATATATATTTTTATTTTGTATATTTCTCTCTCCCTGAGACAATCTTGAAGAGTGGGGTCATGAACAGGGATCAGCCATTGTTGGTGGCCATGCTGGAGAATTAGGATTAGATTGACGGATCACTTTGACAGCTCAGGTATTTGATCTAGCAACCTTCTGGTTACTGGCAAACATTGGGCTACCTGCCTCAGATTGCTATACACATTCAGGACAATGTTAAGTGCAAAGTTATTTTTGGAAAAGTACAGTGGTGGAACTAGTTTTGCCAGACAATCTAAACAATCATGACAAGCAGTCAGCAGTTCACAGTAAAAACATGTAGGGACATTCAACACACACCAAACCAACAGGAAACATAACATACAGACTGAGTGGTCTAAGTCAGGGGTTCTCAACTCCAAGCCTGGGGACCCAGACTACTGCTTGTTTTCTATTCTGCCTGATAGTTCATTCACTATTCACCTGGTGTTCCCAAGTCAAAATTAGTCAATATTTAGAGGGCTAGAATGAAAATCAGCAGTACTTTGGGTCCCAAGCCCTGTCGTTGAGAAACACTGGTCTAAGCCATTGCCTCTTAGTACAACTGCATCATTGTGGCCATGTGTTTAAATCCTGGTAAAGGTACAAATGATAAAATTGGCTTAACACTGCATGGGTTGGAAGTAGAAGTAGCGATATCTAAAAAGCACTGTATACATATAACTTAGCTTGGTACAGGTCTCAGCTGTTAATTCCCACAGGCATTATGTTCTTTAAACAAGGCTTAAATCAGTGTTGGAACGTCAGCCAGACTTTATGTAAAAAGATCTCAATAGTTAGCTTCTTAACCTAACCAAAGGAAGCATTTCGTTCATTCCCACCGTCAATGTTTTTTTCTTTTGCCAAACTCCAACCATGTCCTTGATCTCAAAGAATGTGAATTACAACATTCATATTCATCTTGGTCTGGTTATAGAAAATGCCATATGTCTGTTACATTCAGGTCATTACATGATAGAATTAATTAACCACTTAGAGCAAGAAGACCCGTTTTCATATGGAACATATACACTCAGCCATAACATTATGACCACTGATAGGTGAAGTAAATAACACTGATAATCTCGTTATCATGGCACCAGTCAGTGGGTGGGATATATTAGGCAGCAAGTGAACTTTCTGTCCTCAAAGTTGTTGTGTTAGAAGCAGGAAAAATGGGCAAGCGTAAGGATCTGAGCGACTTTGACAAGGGCCAAATTGTGATGGCTAGTCGACTGGGTCAGAGCATCTCCAAAACTGCAGCCCATGTGGGGTGTTCCCGGTCTGCAGTGGTCAGTACCTATCAAAACTGGTCCAAGGAAGAAAAAGCGGTCAAACGGTGACAGGGTGATGGGTGGCCAAGGCTCATTGATGCATCGACAATCTGTGGGATGTGCTGGACAAACAAGTCCGATCCATGGAGGCCCCACCTCGCAACTTACAGGACATAAATGATCTGCTGCTAATGTCTTGGTGCCAGATACCACAGCACACCTTCAGATGTCTAATGGAGTTCATGCCTCGACGGGTCAGGGCTGTTTTGGCGGAAAAAGGTGGACCTACAAAATATTAGGCAGGTGGTCATGTTACGGCTGATTGGTTTATTTAAACTTAGTATTGTCTAGTGCCTCATGAAAGTTACCCAAAATATTCAATTATCCCTTTTATATTTCCTCCGCAACTCTACACATTTCTGGCAAATCAGTTGATACATAAAAATTAAGAGCACGTCTTTAGGATATCACCTTTGAACTTCTTAAGGAGTATTGTGACCTCTGTTGATTGGTTTGAGAAGTGGTTGAAAAAAAGCAGTGCCTCCTCGTTGTGAATTCCAAAATCTTGAGTGTCATTAGAGTGCGTTTCATGAATTAAAATAATTTGGCATTTACTGTGTCTACTAAACAGAAAAAAGCACTTCGCTATTTATTGTGCTCCTGAGACTTCTAGCTACCATTCAAATAAATAATATGAAGGTATAAGATTACCTACCGTCATGCAAGACAGCACAGCCATAGTCACCGACCCTTGTTGTGCAGGACATCAAGATATTAGCCTCTTTTTCATTCGCCATACTTGGAGTGTCGCCGGCAAGAATATCGCTAACCTTTTTCTTTCCCTTCAGTGCCTCAAATGGTGTAGATTGATGGCAAAGAAAATAAATAACATCAATTATAAATAGGTCTATAACACAACATGTGAAAAGTGAATTATACAGAGCCTTCACATTCTGTAGCTTTTATCTGAGATGTATTGCACTTATGTCCTGTCCTCTGCTTTGCAAAGGCTCTGTATGTAAACAAACAGGCAAATAAAGGCAAAGTACACAAGCGGGATGATAGAACACACAACTCATTGTCCTTTTCCCAAAGGGACTTTTGCAGCAGATCTACTCCTATGAGCAAAAAAAGAATGTGTTCACCAACAGTAAAGAGTGGCAAACTTTTCCAGGTTCGAAGAATTTTGGTTCAGTTAACCTGAGTGGCCCGCACAGTCCACAACCCAACATCTTCAGGATGAGGTGGAAGGCTGTTCACAGCCTGCCGTCACGCAGATTGAAAGCGGGCAGACGGGCAAAAAGGGCACTTGCGGAGCCTAAGGGGAAAGGAGCAGTACTCAAGCCCTCCCTTTCTTTGCATGCGCCTGTTGCAAAACACCTTGTAGAATCCATTATCTGGAGCCAAAGGGGTTAGACTCTGTAATAGATGAACGTCCCCAATAAACTGGCTAATTGAGTTTATTAGCCAGCTGACTATTTATATGAAAAAATACAACTCATTTTGAAACAAGTACAACTACTCACAGTTACTCATAATAAGCGATGTTAACACTTAATACGTTACTCTTATTGTATCCAAACCACATTGACTAAAATTTTCAAAAAAAAATTTTTCCTATGTGACAATACATTTACAAAACAACATTGTGACAGTAGTATGTAATCTTATAGATAATTCAAAAAAATATTAGATAACTGTGATATTGATTAGATTCAACTTTATTCTCATTGAACAAGTACAAGTATACTACAAAGAAAACCAGTTAGCATCTAACCAGAAGTGCAAATAGAAGATTGCAGAAAATTTACAAGTGAAACAATTAAGAACAATGTATGTTATAGGTGGGATGTGTAAATGGGCATTGAAGGCAAATGCAAGTACAAATGGCCATTCTAAATGTGCAATGAAGGCAAATTGAAGGTGCAAGGTAGCATGTGCAACTGAAATGCCAGGATAAAAGCAATGAGATTCCCAAGGTAGACATGCACATGTAATAACTGAAAATGTCCTTATCAGACTTTGCAAAGCAGTGTTAGAGTCCAGTAGTACAAAGAGAGTAGTGTAACAACGTCCCTGAGGAGCACTAATAAGCGGAGGGTGGGTAGGTATGGTTAGTGATGGGTCACAGAGTTCAGCAGGGTAACAGTAAATGAAAAGAAACTGTTCCTGAGCCTGCTGGTGCGAGAATGAAGAGACCTGTACCGCCCGCCTGATGGTAGGAGGGCAAACAGTTTGTGGCCTGGATGTGAAGGGTCTCTGATGATGATGCACGCCCTATGCAGACACCGCTTGCGTAGGAGGTCTACGATGGCTGGGAAATGGGCACCAGTGATGTGCCCATTTTCACCACCCATTGTAGGGCCACCCGTGATGGCTACAGAGCATCCACTAAATCACACTGTGGCAGTTAGTCAGAATGCTCTCCATTGTACAGCGGTAAATGTTTACAAGGACCTTGGAAGACAGGTGGGCCTTCTTTAGCCTCCTCAATAAGTACTGGCACTGCTGCGCCTTTTTGGGCACAACATCCATGATAAAAAAAATGAATGGAAGAGTCTTTTATTCGCACATGACTGATATTAAATTAGTGGACAATATTCATTTGGACAGTGCTCATTAACCCCGTCTTTCAAAGCAAATTCCATTATCTCAATCTACAGCAAATGAGTTCAGAGAGAAAAGAAAAGCCCCTATTGAGAGTAAATACTGCTCTCATGTGGTGGGTTCTGGTTATGTCATTTTGACCTGTCTCCAGCTGAAATTTCAACCTGCTTGGGTGAGAGGTGAAAATAACAGGGTTTTTTGGTTTCTCCCTCCCCTGTGAGACCACTGACAGACAGTCCTAACAAATAATTTTTATTTGGTTGAATACTTGATTCAACCTTCAATCTATCGATGCCTCCTTTGGCCCTTAAATGCAAAATGTAGCCCTTACAATGCTCAAGCACAAAGGCAGAAGGTTTCATTCTACTGGAAGAGGATGGAATTCAAGCCATTGTTTTTTCAAACATCTAATACAAAATGATCTTACCAGGGAGCATTTTCTTAAGTGGCCATATATTTGGAACGGTTACAGTACAAATATTGATTTTACAAGAATTTCCATGTGACTGCATTAAGATATAAAGGGGGGAACACTACTCACTTAGTAGCCTATTATTCAGTAATGAGGTGCAGCAGTCAGATGAGAGTGGCGCTCCCAACCTACAAGGGTGTCAGCCCCCCACCAAGCCTCGTCAGCCCCAACAAGGGGGGTAGGAGCCAATGAAGCTCCATCAGTGGGGCTATTAAAGGGTGACAGAACATTCTAGAGGAGGTAAGAGATGCTGAACTACTGTTGCATAAGTTTGCCTCTTCAGAGACAACAACCCCTCAGACCCCAGAAGGAAGCCTGATGACCCGAGGCATATAATAGAAGTGTGCCCAAAATAGCAGCCTGTCTGGTGTTCCTTCCACGTGCCTAAAAACATGTATTAAAAATCAGGAACTTAATCCATGGAAGAAAATCAAAGTGCTATTTAACAGATTAATTCAATAAATTGTGTTTATTACCATGTTTCAATCGAAAACCATTATAAAACAACATTACAATTAACAATTTCATAATACCGAATGGGGGGTTTTGCCCATTCAGCCCTTTACCACCTTACTCAGCTTCACTATTTTTTTTATAAAAATAAAATAAATGACATTCAGAATATCATAAAGGCATATCTCTCTGACCATACTGTACATCAGAATTTACCATCAAGTGAAAAGCAGCAGACTTCACACCAATTATCTTGAAATTCTAACAAAAGTCATACAATGCACATGGCTGTTTTCATCCAGTATATAAATTGTAATTCAGAAAAATACACAATATAGTTGTACTGAGTATGCCATTGCAAATAACGGCATCCCTAGTAAACAGTCATGCTATCTTATGCAGGTACCTTTTCTAGCACCCAAAGCCTGTCACTCAACAAAAAGGAAGAAGTCATGCATTCTATACTCAATTTTCAAGCTCTCATAAACCATTCATAAGAAAAAGAAAACACTTTAATATACATTCACGCCAGGAGGGGTCAACCCTCTGCCATCCACCAGACAAATCTGTGGTAAGCTATTTATAAGGACACTATCCTGGTACAGTCACAGAATACCTAATATGATAATGACGGAATATGGAGTCAATTTAGAAAGCCTTAAGTTAAAATACAGTATTATTTTAGCTTGAAGCACCATACTGTCTAACTGTAACTGTAATATTTGAATATTTATTAAAAAAACTAAAACAAAAGTATTCACAATTGCCATAAAACTGAGAATTTGTGATGTGCAGTTTCACTGAAGATGAATGTACTTTCAGAAATTGAATAGCAACTTCCATTTGAAACTGGATTTGAGAGAGGTTATGAAAACCAACACCTATGGCATAATCTTCAGAAGTCATTTATTATTTCACAAACAAACCTTGAGGTGTCACTAAGAGAGTGGCTGCCATGTAATGTCCTCTATGACATTCTGCTGTGAATTTCTCAAGAATAAATAAGCGATAGCATCAGTCCCCAAATATCCACAGAATGTTCACACCTGATAGGCCCAGATTTACTCTCCTGAAAAAGACAGACAGAATGATAACTTACGTGGAATTTAAAGTAACATTTTATATAAGGATTAGGTTAACATGTGTGGTCTCCACTAGTGTTTCAACTATACAATGCATTTGTTAAGTGGAACCCTCACTTTTCCACCTTTTATTATGTTACTGGAAGGTGACCAAGAACCATCTCTGTAACCTCCCCATGATCAAGGTCCTTCTCAGTTGTTCAGTTTGGCCTGGCGACTAGCTCTTGGAAGCATATTGGGGGTTCCATTTATGAATGATGGAGGCAAGTATTCTTGGGGACCTTCAATGCTGCAGAAATGTTTTGGTATCCTTCTCCAATAGACTGCATATGTAGTCCATTGGGCAACATTTATTACAAACCACCTATTACAGTACGCTCCATCTGGATTCAGTGGCTAGGTTTCAAAATGCATATAGAGTACAGTCAACTGTCGTTTTTCCTCATCGATGCCAAACATAAGAACGCAAAAAAACAAGTATCTAAAAAGTTTGATGGATGTTCTGTAGAATAATTGTACAGTCTGGAAAACAAATTAGGCATCTGAACATTCTTTTCCAGGTAATTTGTTGTATTTATTTTGAAGAATTGTCAACTGATCACTTATCATGTAAGAGCAACAGTAGACAGTGTGAACTAAATGCAAATTTTTTTATTATCAATGACATTTGATACATTGTCATGCCAATCACTTTACCTAAAATAACGAAGTGCCTGAAGCTAGCTGTCTGTCAGTAATGATTGGTTAAAACAGTGTAGAAGCCATATTTTATTCCACAGCACTTCCACATTACATTTCCCAGCTGGCAGAAAGGTCTAGGTAATGAGCCAAGAATTGATGCACATTAGGTGGACGGAAGCCAGTTCTGATAGTCTACTAGACTGCCAGCTTGGAGTGCAGGGTTGGCTCGTTTCCATGAGGTGTGTCCATGATGGTTTTAGCACTGATTTGAAACCTTTAGTAGAGCATGACCTTCGGTAGTTTGTTGGATTTCTTAGATGGAAATGGTTTATTTGGTAATTTAGTAAGTTGCAAGTGCATACTGCCAGGTGGAAATAGCCCCTTATTCAGTCTGGCAGAACATTACGCTTCATTGATAAGAAATACTAGAATGCCAGTATCTCTGTCTGGAAATGTATTTATTTAGTGTCCCCATTGTGAAAAAGTACTACTCTGCTTGAACCTGCCTGGGTCAAGGTATGGCGACTATCTTCTGGAAACTAGAAATTGACCAATATGGAAATTTCTTTGGGGCTAATGAGATAACTTATGGGGTCAGGGAGGCCTATGGCAACTTTTTCATACCAGAAATAAATATAAAATCTGATTACCTCCCAGAACCATGTTTGCATTAATGCATTTATGTAATGTATTAATGTATTTAATGCATTTTATGCTTTATGATAGAGAAAAGTGGAGAAGTACCAGAGGAAGCTGCTTTGATGCTGGACCTCCTAGGCCACAACCCATCAATGCAAAAATAAAAATAATTGTCTATAACAATACAAAAAAAACATGTTAAAGTTTAATAGCTGTATTTGGAATGTTTTTATATAGTGGGTAAATTAAGTAAATTAAATTAATTTACTTAAATTAATTAAATTAAGACAGCATCATTCCAATGACAATATGGATGAATGCATAATGAATAAGTTTGTGGATATACCGAGTTATTAAGCACGTTTTGTGGAGTCATGAGCCTCCATAGCAACCATTGGTTTTGGACAACAAAACTGACGAAAATTGATAGTAACCATAGGAATATATATTTGTGGAAGGATTTAAAAATAAATTAATCAGAATAAAGTTAATTAAAATGTCAAATATTGAGACAATATATGGACACGGATGTCCTAATGTCTGGGCAAACACCCACCGAACCACGGCTGAGAGGGCGTCATCACTACGTACTCACCCCAGCATCCCAGATTCCTTGGTTTTGATGACAAAGAGGAACATGAGAACGGTGTGGAACAGGTTATTCCGTCCCTGTGAGCACAATCAGAAGGGATTCGAATGGAGATCATTCATACACAAAATGAGTGACAGAAAGACTTCAACATCTATTTTTTCTTCATAGAATAGCAACCAACAATATCGGAAACCGCAGTTTTCAATACCTCACCTTGCGGACTGTGGGCAATAACCCTGTGAATAGGGCTAAAGAAGCACAGATAGGCTCATACCTTGGGTAGGCTGTACACATGGCCCTGGAAGATGAGTTGGTAGTGCGGGGGATTGGTGCTACTTTGGTGAATGCAGAAGAGGTTCTCATTCGTCACGTCTTTTGTGGGAACACAAAAACAGCACATCAGTAAAGAATACAAGACAATAACTATTTGGTAAGTGTTAGCACAGAGCTAGTAAAAGGTTAAATCAAGTTAATTTTTTCAGGTATTTAGCAACTAAGAGGAAAAATATTCAACCTTGTTCATCGCGGAAAATCTTGCAATAGGCTTGGGCGGTATTCAGAAAAGCCATTACAACCAAGTGTCAACCCGGAATGCGATGTAATACCAGCACTGAACAGAAGGGTTTTCACACCAAAGAGACTAATCCGAAGGAAGGTTTACAGGTATATAGAAAATCCCCACCCATAGGAGATGCTAACCCAGGGATTTTTCTCCCAGCTAAATAACTAAAACTGGATTGTGTTGCAACAGCAGGAGAGCACAGTGCCAGCGGAGATTTAGGACGATGCAGAGCACGAAGAATATTCCAGAAGAGTGAGAATGTCCACACTAGGAGACCGTGGAATGATTCAGAAACTAGGCCAGCTGGGAGGGGCTTTTCTACCCCTCCACATCCACACTTCATGTGCCTAACCAGGGCAGACCAGAGCCACCCTGGGGTAACCAGACAGAAAAAGAGGAATGGACTGTGTCGTGTTTTCAAACAGACGGTGACTGAGAAGCTGCTGCACAGAGAGCCTTGAGAAAAAACCCCGCCGGTCAGAGAAGACGCTCTTCTGTATTGTTTAATAACCAGAAAAGGAACCAGGCAAGCCTAGTTCAGCCGGCCGGCAATTAGAAGTGACGAATGTTGTTGCCCTCCCTGGAATCGAACCTGGGTCTCCTACCTGAGAGGCTATGTCTTTAACCACTACTCCACAGAGCTATACGTTTTGTGTACTTCGGGTGTCGGTATAGCGCCTTGACATTAGATCATTTTGTCACACATTAACATAACGCCAAGTTTGAATATTTCGCTAGACACCATTAAGCATTGTGTTAAACTGACTTACGTTTCTTATTAAGTTTACCTCCACCATAAATAGTATCTATGAACTGTATGGCTTTTGCCACTGGCCGTTTTAACAGCTTGTTAGCCAGTAATAGGCTTACTAGTATCTACTAACTTACTACTTAGAATAGTCATAAGAATTGAGCAATTGCTAGCGAGACTGAAAATTACACTGCCAAAGCTATTTCATTTCATGGCACAACGTTAGTTATTCTTTAATTGGTCAATGATATTGATACATTAACTATTAATATAGGCGACGATAACTGACTTCTTCCTCAAGTGAAAAGACGAGAGAATCTTGGAAACCCCTACACTTTTACTGCCCAAGGGGTGGTGATTTAACCTATATTATCCCAAAAAGCATGTACGGACGCGTACTTTGAAAATCCACCAGAAATAGTCGCAATACAACTGTAAACAGTTTTATTTTAGGCTTACCATAAAGTAGCTACTGAAGGTTGTAGGCAACAAAGTTTTTATCTATCCTGAACAAATCCTAATGCATAACTTGTTTTGACTGTGACGAGCCTCAAACGCGTAATCTCTTGATTGTAGTCCGTGTCTCTAACCACAACGCTATTTAAAAGGGGTAGTCATTCACTCACTCACTCAGTAAAAGACATTCGCTCTTCGTGGCCGGCTCCGCATACACGATTCGGCAAAAAGCCTTGGGGAGACACTCCCATTATAACTCAACTGAGATGCTCCCCCACAATAAAATGATCAAAACCTGGGGCTCAGTGGAAGAGACATGATGACAAAGGAAATAAATAATAGAAAGCAATTAAATGATGGTCATTACAACGGAATGTTTTCATGGTTTGCCAATTCACTATTATTTTAATCAAATTCATTTTCAATTGAATTTTTAAAATCTTTCAAACCCTGATACGTTCATTTTGTTTATTAAACCGTCCATGATGAAAAAAATATTATATATATATATATATATATATAAATGAATAAATATATATAAATAAATATATAAATATATATGATGATGTTGGCCAGGATTTACCAGGTTTGTCTGGTGTCTGGGTGAAGTGCTGTGAGGTGAACGTCTTTCCGTCTGGATACTTGGGGTGAGGAGGAAGCCGGGAGTCCAGGTACGTACAAAGCAGGTGCATGAGGACCTAATGAATAGAAAACACACCACACATGTGACATTCACTCCATGTTGACCTCCATCTCGGGAGTTTGGTGGGTCAAAGGTTGGACAATGACCAGAGAGGTGGTGGATGAGACTCACTGCGCAGTCTGAAGGGAGGTCCGTGTCCCACTTCCTGGCTTTGAGGTCCCCGCCCCCGTTCCAGCGGAAAGAGCTCATGCAGCCACTGTGGGCCAGTTCTGACAAGGGGGGGACATTATCAAGAATCTCTGCTTTGATTCTAATAAAATAATTGTCACTCAGTTGTTGTGGCCAAGTATAGAATCTCAAACAGTAAATAAGCAAATATTCAAACACAGCCTTTACCTTTGATCCTTTCCACTAAATACTCCTGGTTGGGGTTTATATCTAGGTACTGTACAATAGCAGGCATGGTGGGGATGGCTGAGGCTTTCAGGACAGCCGCCTGTTTAAGGCTGGCTATGCTGGCTTCTGTTCAGTGCGGTGATAGAGAAAGGCAGGGTCAGTGTCAACTACATTTCCCATTATGCTCCATGCAGTATGTATGCGTTGTAGAAATGTACAGGGATTGCAATGTTCTATCGCTCTCATTATGTATGGAAACTACACATGCAGCGCTGCTGAGGATGTCTCCATTTTAATGTAGTCCATTTTCTTCTGTTACTAGCTCTATGCGACCACGGAGAGTGTTATTTAAACAGGTGTTAATATGGCAAAGGTGGCCCTCCGGCAGTTATGGAATGCTTCCTCCTGAGTATAATTAATTGGCTGAATATTCCGGAAGACCCATATGGAATTATGTAACTCTTCCTTAAATCAAAGGGACCAAGTCAAAATGCTGACCGTCCATTAATGGTATTGCTAAGACTGGCATTTGGGTTGTAGACCCCTCTATACAAATATATGGTAGCACGTACCTCCGATTTGTAGTTCTGAACAGCCCATTCTCCTCAGCTGGCCGTTCACAGAGTCTATCTCCTTCACCAGTGGTACGAGGATAGTGTCACTGATCCACTGAGAAGAGAAACCACAAAGTGCTACTAAACCACTTTCTATCAACATAAAACAATTCTGCTTGTAACAGTCTTGGAACATAAGACTTTGAGACAGTTTGCTAATCTTACATTTCTAAGCTTGGCAGTCCAACTGTCTATGCTGTCCACCACGAGACGACTGGTCGTGATCCTGGCCCAAACCTGCAGATATAAATTAAAAAGGTAACAGAGAACATTTGCATTACATAGCCTCGCTCATTAAGACTGAATTATTGATTGGTTGACTGGTGCCACTGACCTCCTCCGCAGCCTGTTTGGACCCGAGGTCGGTCTCGTCCTTGCTGGCCGAGGGGGCCAGGGAGCGGCAGGCCGGCTGATACTGGAACTTCCTCAGGCTCTGGGCGTAGTCCCCCACTGAACGGCTGTAGTTCCAGAAGGTAGGGCTGTGGGAGGGCGAAACGGACTCGGGACTCCCTAAGTCAAAGGATGCAACAAGGATTTCACAATACTGCTCGATTGTAGAGACTCATTAAAGAAGCCTGGAAGCTTATAGTGGCATGGGGAGACCAGGGAAGGTTTCAAGAGGAATCAAGAGGGAAAACTCTGTTTAGTTTTCAATATGAATTAAACTTTCAAAGCATAGTGCAAAAAAAAAACTTTGTGTTCTGTGATTCATGGCATACATAGAAGGTGAACAAATAAGACCGTACCAGAGTAAAACTTTCCGGACTTCAAAGAATCCAAGGCATTGGTATGGTTTTACTTGCTTTGCTTTAGGGTATGCCCAGTTTTTCCAATAAGCACCTCGCTAACCTTAATTCATGCTAAAGTAGCACTCCTTTCTCTGCTATTTGTATAAACAGAGAGCAACTGGAAAGCAACTGTGCCTTTTAATCTTAAGAAGTAGATATTGTAACGCGCACAGACACCTGAGCAATATTTGAACCAGATGTTCCTCCGTTAAGAATATCACATTATTTTGCCATAATCTAACATAAAAACACGTAAGCAGTATTGGTTACCTGTTTTTATAAAATCTTTGTTGTTATAAAACACATACGTCTTAGAAGAGCATAACAAAGAATTTGATGATTTTCATTATAATTGTAATCAGTGTTATCCCCACTTAGCCACCTTTGGCCAATGCTCTCTTTAATGTAGAATAATCCAATAAACCAAATTCATTTGACATTATCACAATCATACCTAATTGACTGCGGTGGCTCCTCTCCTCTTCAGTGCGGAGGAACCTGTCCAGGGTTTTCAGGTCCTCCATGTAGTCCTCCTTGCCCCCAGGGGAGTTGAACACAGAGGGAGAAGTGCGGTATCGAGCCCTCAGGCTGGTGCCCTCCACTGGGCCAATACTGCTTGGGTAGGATGATGGGGAGCTGCCAGAGTGGCTGTAGTTCAACTGAAAACAACAGACAGCTCTTAGAAGAGGGAAAGAAGATAACCCTGCTGTTTGTGCCATGTTTCAGATACATCACAAGTAAGGAAAAATAAAAAGCCAGTTACAAAAAGAAAAACTTGAAAGAAAAATGGCAGAAACTTGCTGTCGACAGTAAGAGTTACACCTATTTGACCACTTACAGCAGATTTAAGCGGTCAAATATAAGTGGTCAACTATTTGACCACTTATAGCAGATAAACACACAACATGTGCTTTGGACTGATGGCTGGATAATGCAGAACATTTGTATGAGAGACCAATAGCTAGAGAGCCCTGTTTTATATCTACGGACAGACCTTGCCAAAGGCCAGGGAAGGGGAGAAGTGTCCCCCACTGCCCTGGGTGGAGGCGCTGGTCAGAAGGGGTGTGTATCCAGGCACACAGGTGGGGGAGAATTTGGGGCTTGTGCTGGCTGGCCTGGACGGACTGAAGCTGAGCACACTCTGTCCCTGCAGGGGAGATGACTGTGCCGGAGCTGGAGCCACCTTCTTCTCTTGTTTCAGAGGGGGAGATGCTTGGATACCTGAGTGAGGGTGGTCAAAATATGTGAAAGAGTCATAGGCTACATTTAGGTTAGGTTCACCTGAACCATTTCGCAGCCAATCACTCACCTGAGTTTCTAAGGCCAAGAAGGCGGTGTTGGTCAGGGGTAACAGCGATTGTGGACGGGGTCATGGTGTACTTGAAGTACTTCCAGAAGTCAAACAGGGCATTAAGGCTGAAGACAGAGGCAAAGGCCAGCTCTGTCAGTAAACAAGGAAAGAGATATACTGTAACATGACCTGTAATTGTTACGGCTCATTTGTTAGTGACAAACCTGGCCACCAGAAATTCAAAATATTCCCATTCAGAACAATTGTTTCGTCGAATGAATCTCCAACTAGACAGCAATATGAGCACTCACCTATGTACCAGATAGGCCAGTAAGATATGTTGAAGTACAAGCTCAGCAGTTTTCCTGACCTAAAAGGTAAATCGACAGATAGAATTGTTTCTAGTTCAGAAATAGCAACCAGACGTAAGAGAGAATAATTATTTACGAGAACATGTAACCTACATTTCGGTGTAAATCATGCCAGCCAGCGACACGTTGAGGACTGCCCAGGCAAGGACAACCTGGCGCGCCTGCTCCTCCCTCCTCATTCTCATTGTCCTGTCAATGAGAGTAAACATGCCCTCCTGCTTTGTTGGAGTCATGGTCACCTAACGTTTCCACACCGTCGGGGAATGAATTCCGGCAGAACGGTTTTCTAAGTAAACCACAGCTTGGGAAGCATAGAATGCTAAGCTGCCCAGCTAACGTAAACACGAAACCCCGGGCAAAGTAACGCTATATTGGTTTTACCCACTAGTTCATCATTTTGTTATATTTCATGTAATCAGTCAGACCACCAATAAGTGTACAAGAACGTATAAGTCAACACAGCTACATTTACAAAAGTCCTACCCTGTTAGCTCCACACCGGGCGGTAAAGCATCAGCGTCTTGTGAGCAACATAAAAAAAACACTTCCGGGTCACGAAAATAAGGAACATTTCAAAATAAAGGAGGCCAACGAATTACTTCCATACTGATATAAATTGCATTTATTCATTGTTTAAGAAAATGTGCCTCTCAAAACATTGACAACAATTCATATTTTATCATATTAAAGAGTAATTTCAATAAAAAGTGGGCATTAAAACACGTTCTAAGGTCAAAATTCAGACAATGCTAATGACTGAATCTGGAATACATGTTGCCTCATAGCTCAAAAACTATTGAATATCCCACAGAGAAAGCAATGTAGGAAATGTTCAGGAGAGTGTGTAAAGTAAGTCAAACCTGTCTAATCATGGGGAATGGTGTGCTACATCTAGCAACACAATATTTTCCAAACCCTCTTTAGCCCCCAATGCAAAACACTATAATAGACTGCACATATACATATTGCCCTATACAGAAAAAAACTATTCTATACGCCGCAGTGAATGTATTGTAGGAAATGTTCAGGAGACTCTATAGAGTGACTATATGCTAAAAAATCAAGGGGCACTGTGTATTTGCAATTGTTGCTGGCATTTTACTCCGCCCATACCATTGGTCACAATGTAACTCAATGGAAATTAAATACATATTGCCCTGTACAGAAAAAAACTATTCTATATGTCACAGTGAATGTATTGTAGGAAATGTTCAGGAGAGTCTGTAGATTCAAGGTATGCTGGAAAATCAAGGGGCACTGTATATTTGCAATTGTTGCTGGCATTTTACTCCACCCATACCATTAGCCATAATGTAACTCAATGGAAATTAAATACATATTACCCTATACAGAAAAAACTATTCTATATGCCACAGTGAATGTATTCTAGGAAATGTTCAGGAGAGTCTGTAGATTCAAGGTGTGCTGGAAAATCAAGGGGCACTGTGTATTTGCAATTGTTGCTGGCATTTTACTCCACCCATACCACTGGCCACAATGCAAATGACTGAATGTGTCAGAACAAACAGTGCATCGCAGTTTGTTGCATATGGGGATGCATAGCTGCAGACCAGTCAGGGTGCACATGCTGACCCCTGTCCACTGCCGAATGTGCCTACAATGGGCACGTGAGCATCAGAACTAGACCACGGAGCAGTGAAAGAAGGTAGCCTGGTCTGATGAATCACGTTTCCTTTTACCTCACGTGGATGGCCGGGTGCGTGTGAGTCCCTTACCTGGAGAACACATGGTACCGGGGTGCACTATGGGAAGGAAGCAAGTCAGCGGAGGCAGTGTGATGCTTTGGGCAATGTTCTGCTGGGAAACCTTGGGTCCTGCCATTCATGTGGATGTTACTTTGACAAGTACCACCTACCTAAGCATTGTTGCAGACCATGTGCATCCTTTCATGGCATCGGTTATGAAACCCTGATGGCATTGGCCTCTTTCAGTAGGATAATGCGCCCTTCCACAAAGCAAAAATGGTTCAGGAATGGTGTGAGGAACACAACAAAGAGTTCAAGTGTTGACTTGGTCTCCAAATTCCTCAGCTCTCAATCCAATCGAGCATCTGTGGGATGTGCTGGACAAATAAGTCCGATCCATCGAGGCCCCACCTCGCAACTTACAGGACTTAAAGGATCTGCTGCTAACGTCTTGGTGGCAGATACCACAGCACACCTTCAGATGTCTTGTGGAGTCCATGCCTTGACGGGTCAGGGATGTTTTGGCGGCAAAAGGGGGACCTGCCTATGAGGCAGGTGCTCATAAAGCTATGGCTGATCGGTGTAGATACAACACCATGTTAAACAAGACACGTACAGCTCTTGTGAGGACCAGAAGAAAAACTGATTCTCCCTACTGGTGAGTCAACAGGGGTATTAGTTGGGAGTAACGACTGAGAGTCAGGTCGTAATACATTACTGAATAAGAGTGCAACACCTGAGGTCAAGTGCCTGGCGACATGGGGCGCTGACAACAACCTGGCCCTCAATGCAAAGAAGACCAAGGAGCTCATTGTGGATTACAGGTCTAAAGGCTGCAGTCACGCCCCAGTTTTCGAATTATCGATGGCACTGAGGTGGAGCGTGTGTCCAGCTTCAAATTCCTGGGTGTCCACATCTCCGAGGACCTCTCCTGGATCCGCAACTCCTCAGCTCTGGTCAAAAAGGCACAGTAGTGCCTATACTTTTTGAGGAGGCTGAAGAAGGCCCACTTGTCTTCCCAGATCCTACCACTGCACAATTTTGAGCATTTTGACGAACTGTGCCACAGTGTGGTTTAGCGGATGCTCCGTGGCCGACTGGAAGGCCCTACAACGGGTGGTGAAAACCGCCTAGCACATCATTGGTGCCCAGTTCCCAGCCATAGTAGACCTCCAGCGCATGTCTGCGCAGGGCATGCGGCGTCATCAGAGACCCTTCAGTAACCATACCCACCCACCCACCCCTTAGTACTGCCTCCCAGGGACCTTGTTGCACTACTCCCTTGTACTACACGTACTACCTCGGGGAACCTCATTGCTTCTATCCCTGCATTTCATTTGCACATACTACCTTACACCTCCAACTTGCTTGATTGCACAGTCAGAATTGTCATTTGTACTTGCATTTGCCTCATCGCACAACTATTCATTCTGACTTGTACACGTATACACTTAATACTGTACTTGAACATTTTCTGCCCTCCCCTATTTGCCTTCATTGCTCATTTAGAATTGCCATTTGCACTGTATTTGCCTTTATTGCACATTTACACATTCCACTTGATACATAAATTATACTTAATACTTGTAAGTACTTGTACATTTCCTGCCCTCTTCTATTTGCACTTCTGGTTAGATGCTACAGTAACTGTATTTAGTTATACTGTACTCATACAGTTCAATGACAATAAAGTTGAATCTAATCTAAAATTGAATGGCATCAATAACAATTGCAAAATCTCTAGGAGTGACAGGGATCTTGTATAGTGATAAGAAAGCAACGATTTTCTTGATTCACATAGACAGATATAGACATAGTCAACGTGTCATAATCCCCATAAAGCCTAGCGGCAAAATTTGATACTGGTTCTTTAGCATTTCACCATTCAATTATTCTATGAAGAGTTTCAGAATAGCTTCAAATAAGGCCTGTGTTGTTTAGGCTTACTCGGGCTAGGTGTTTTGACAACTGTGTAAATATGGTCAGGACAATGTGAATTTTTGTCAACGTATTTACTTCATTTAGTTCTAAAAAACATATAGTTGTTTAAATGGAGCCAATATTGAAAAAGCCAACTTGTCCTATGGATATTTTACACGATTATCAAAATGGCAAGGTGGTGTAAACCTACACGAAACACAGACCTTATTTGAAGTGGATCTAAAAATTCTGTATGGAAGAAATGAATAGTGTAAGAACCAAAAGTGTCACTTGTCCAGTTGTGCCGCCATGTTTTATGGGCGTTATGACTCATAATATTTCATTTCTATACCAGGGTTACTCTCAGCCGGGGTTACTCTCAGCTGGGGTTACTCTCAGCCAGGGTTACTCTCATGCAGGGTTACTCTCTGCCGGGGTTACTCTCAGCCAGGGCTACTCACAGCCAGGTTTACTCTCAGCCAGGGTTAGTCTCTGCCAGGGTTACTCTCAGCTAGGGTTACTCTCAGCCAGGCTTACTCTCAGCCAGGGTTACTCTCTGCCAGGGTTACTCTCAGCCAGGGTTACTCTCAGCCAGGATTACTCTCTGCCAGGATTACTCTCTGCCAGGGTTAAACTGTACTCAGCTGGTATCTCAGGCCTAAATCCGTCCCTGATTAGAGGTCCAGAGTTGAGTTTGAACAGTCTGTACCATACAAAAAAATCATTTCGGAATATGTCAATATTATGTAAGCTAGCTACCAGTGCATTTTAGGAGATTCAGATCCGTATTTTCATTTATAAAAATAAAGAAAATAATTAACAGTCAGGACAATACAGACAGCGGTAAACTTAGACGTATGCTTAGATATGCAGAGAAATAGATGGATTTTAAAAATACTGCAGAGGAATCTGTTTTTGAAGAACACTTGAATAAAAAAGTTCTCAAATTGAATTTGAGAATTCCCAATCAATTCCCTACCCCCACCTTGAATTCCGCATGTACATCATGTCAGTTTGTTTCTTGTAATTCATCAACAATGTTTGCATCACCTAAAGCATTCTGTGTATCAACCACCTGAGGGAGACATTGCCCCACCATTCACCTGGAATTAAAAAGCTTAACAAAGGGCAACTTTGATGGCTACATGATCCGTTATTTCACCTTTAAACTACTGATATATACCCATATATGTCTTACTGCATCAGAACCCATAACATAAGCTTGATTCACTCCTTTGTTCGTTCTGAGAAACTGTATTTCCTCAAAAGAAAACATGGTTCACACTCAATTAGGGCAGATGTCAGGGTTGGCAGAGAGGTGTTCTTCCTTCAGCCAAGAAAGGTAACATTACCTTTATCAGTAAACAGCCCCTTCAAGCTTTATAATGTCAACATTTGTGAGTTTCCCGCCAAATTTTCACTAATCAACTGTATTTAATGCCATTAAAAATGTATACTGTCTGTAAAGATTCTTATTTGCATTCTTATCTAATCTTTTCAAAACCCATCAATGGAAGAGGTCAGAGGTCCATAGATTTTCTTGATTTGGTAACCTAACCACATACTTACATGATAAAAAAACACAAAACTCCAGACCATATATATAAAGATGTGTTTAAGCTGTGGTAATGCTACAGAGGATTTATTTTTAGAAATGGTTCGCAATACACCCAGTGGACAGTTTATTTACACCTGTCTAGTACTGGGTCTGACACCTGTCCCCCAGAACAGCTTGGATTCCTCTAGATCTTTGATCCTACAAGCAGCAGGAACATTCTACACAGTGATCCTGGTCCATGTTGATGCTGTAACATCATACAGTTACCGCAGATTGGATGACCGTACATTCCCTCTGTGAACAGCCCATTCCATTTAGTCTGAAACATACTCCATTGTGATGAGGTCTGGGTCACTTGAGTAAATGAATCAGTATTTTTCCAACCAGGCAATGTTTGTCCACTTGTCAGTTGTCCAGCATAAGAGATAGTATGGTGACCAAAGTCACTTCTTGATTTTAGGTGGAGTGGAAGCCAATGTGGTTGTCCGCTATAATATCTCTGCCAAGGACCGACAGGTCATGTGTTTCCGTTTGTGGCCCTCCTGTTAGCTAGCAAAATTCTTTATCAACAAACTGTTTTTGCTTAAAGGACTACCATCAAACAGTAACTGAAGGCCTCAAAGCCTGTCTGCCTGCTTTATATAGCAAGCCATGGCAACAAAACTCACTGCCTATAGGAGCAATCTATTTTCGTTTTCGAGTTGGTGTACCAAATAAACAGGCGTGTGAGTATATATCTGTAGTAATAGAGGAATTATGGTAATTCAAAGTATTACTTACCTGCCAGTTATGGGACTAACGTGTGGGAAATATTCATGAAATAGTATCAATCAATATATTGTATTGAAATTGTATTCCAGTTGACTATATACACTTCTGTTCTTTTTTTCTATTTTTTTTTCAAGAGCTGTTTAAAACTAGTGGACAAAACCAAAACTAAAATGTAAAAGTCTCCACAATTTAAAGGAGCAGGTGAGGGAAATATTTGAATTAAATATAATTGAACGATCTTCCAGGTAGGGAAAAATCTCATGTGTATCACCATTAACAAACTATTATGAACTATTCACAAAGAAAGCAACCAGTTTGGACTGGTTTTCAGGTTGGAGTATGCTTTACGCTGGTTTTATGTAGTCCTGTTATATGTAACTGTAAGCACTCAGTGTACAGCAGCTATTGTGATTACAGTTTTCTTAGATTCAAGTTAATCATTTCATATTTATAATGTCTTAGTAGACTAGTCAGCCCCAATTTGAATATAAACCAATTTCTTTTTCCATTTTCTCACTAACACATGGGCTAAAAATATACACTTTTGTTTCCCAGACCAGAAGGACAGGTCATGGTGTAGCCCAGGGACCATACGGACAGTTTTTTTTTCTGGTTTCCATACAGTTCAGACTACTAATGTTTAGGCTATATTTTTGTGTGTGAATATTTAACAGTTTGTGCTTGTTAGTGTGGGGAGTGATATCGCAATGTTCGGAGTGTTGTAGCATTTGCAAAATGATTACCAGAGGATAGTGGACAATGTGCTTTGACCTTGTGCTTTGTGGCCCAGTGCTTACATCAAGACGCTCACATAGCCTGACAAAGTGATCTGTGGTGAAGGACAGTGAAATTGAATTCAAGTTGACTAATCATTTTTAAATGCATCTACATAATGCATTAAAATAAATCGAACATGACTGTAGCACTACACATTTTGATATTGTGGTAGAATAATCCTACATCATATTACTTACCTATCCTATCGTCAGATTGATCAGATCATAGGAAAGGAAAAAGATGAATGTGTTCATAGTCTTATCTTAACACCAACAAAAAAAAATAGATAAAATGTTTAGGAAAAACTGGACCTTATATTAAGATATAATGAAAAAAATACAAATAGGTTTGTTCATAGGTATGTGATTGAGGGATATAGTATGAGTTTAATATCCATACCAATTGGATAAATGCCAGTATCTTACAGTACATCTGAAAAGCCAGACAACCACAGTAACACCTCAGTAAATTTTGAAACAACTTAACATTTGCAGTATGAATGTGTGGAACAACACTGTAAGGATTAGAACAGTTATTCACAGCAATCAAAAATAAGTGAATAACCCAAGAGGCCAAAAAAACATGATTTCTTTTAAAGTCAGACCTAGACCATAGACCTTTAAATGCGACATTCAAAATTCAAAAAGGGACCTTTCAGAAGAGAAATAAGATTTGAAACCATAAACAGAAAAGTTATCAAGAGCCACTGTCTATATGTGTACCTCACAATGTCTCTTGCTGAAGTTTGTGTCTCGACTGATCTTCTCCCAGCTGGACTTCTGCTTTCCAGCCCGTCTCCTCTGATCTGCCTGCAGACATCCAACAGCCTTTTGCCAGCCTGTGAGCTGTCAAAGTACCACTGGAATCAAACACCCAGCCATCCCATCCCCATGCTCCGCTATGATCAAAGAGGCACAGGTAAGCCAGACATGAAGCCACATACAATTGCCATCTTGCCATCTAAAAAGGGTGAACATTTTCATTTTTAAACATTTTTCTTTTGTGTAACTTGACTAGCGTGAGTTGACATGGGTCGCGGCGATCAGAATAAATGACAAAAAAAAGATCCGTTTTGAAGATAAGAGACATAAGTTGATCTTGATCTGTCTCTGGAAAAACTTTTGGACAAAGAGATCTTCACTGCAGTTAGGAGATGTAGGTGAACATTCTGAAGAATTTGAATGAGAATATTCATCACCTTCTGTCTACAGGTATAAGTGATTATTTATATACATACTGCGACTTTCTTCTTAATTTCAACACATGGCTATTATGCCTGCTAACAACACACTTGCGATTACAAGTGATTTACTACTGACCAATATACACCAATCAGCCATAACATTATGTCCCCCTGTCTAATGTTGTGTAGGTCCCCCTTTTGCCGCCAAAACAGCCTGACCCGTTGAGGCATGGACTCCACTAGACCTCTGAAGGTGTTCTGTGTTATCTGGCACTAAGACGTTAGCAGCAGATCCTTTAAGTCCGGTAAGTTGCGAGGTGGGGCCTCCATGGATCGGACTTGTTTGTCCAGCACATCCCACAGATACTCGATTGGATTGAGATCTGGGGAATTTGGAGGCCGAGTCAACACCTTGAACTTATTGTAGTGTTCCTCAAACCATTCCTGAACCATTTTTGCTTTGTGGCAGGGAACATTATCCTGCTGAATGAGCCCATTTTTCCTGCTTTTTTTGCCCATTTTTCCTGCTTCTAACACATCAAATTTGAGGACAGAATATTCACTTGCTGCCTAATATATCCCACCATGACAGGTGCCATGATAATGAGATTATCAATGTTATTCACTTCACCTGTCAGTGGTCATAATGTTATGGTTGATCGGTTTATACATACTATCCAAAATATGGACAGAGAACACACACAAAAAAGAAAATAAATCCTATTTAAAATCCTATTTTCCTTAAAACTTTCCTAACCCTAACCATAAAAGCCTAACCTTAACCCTGAACCCAACCCTAACTCCTAACCGTAATCAAAACCTAAAGTCAGCCCCTAAGCTGGAAATTGCCTTTATCCTCATGAGGAACAATGAATTGTTAACTTACCTCATGTGGATTGGTTTGCATCCTAGCAGGTACATAAAACAAAAAAAAACAACATACACAACTGACCAACCCAGTGTTCCTTCTCGCCCACTGATGTGTCTTCTGATCTACTGATCTCCCTGATTCGTGAAAACAACATGGGGTCAGTGAGCGACGGTGCTTCTCTCAGCTCCTGATGAGAGATCACAGACTAAATCTGTGATTCCTGACCTGTCCCGGAGAGATCAAACGGTATCTCTATGCTTGGCTCGCTAGGCCTCCTCTCTCTCTCAGTCTGCCGGGGTGCACAGGGTCAGTCGGGTCCAGACGGGGGTCATCCTGAATGTCAACTCCTGCTGAGTTCAACCGGATGACACTGTACATTCTGTCAACAGATGAACCAATCAACAAGACAGGACATGTAAACATCATCCGACTAGAAGTCTCTACTGGAATAAATTATGGATATGATGAAATGCTTTTCATCATAAGGACAGGATATTCTCATACCATTTATTCACTGACTTCTAGCGATAGCTACAGTGCCCTGCAGATTTATTGGCATGCTATGTAAATATGAACAAAAAGGCAGTAAAAAATAAAATGGAATTGCTGTTTATTGATGTGATCTTCCAGTCAAAAAATCATATGAATCTCACCTTTCATTGAGTGAAAATTTAATCAAGAAATAACTATTTTATTCAAAAACATTAGTCCCACAATTATTGGCCCACATTCATTTAGTACTTGATTCACCCTTCCTTTGCCAGGATAACAGCTGTGACACATCTTCAATAACGTTCGGTGGGGGAACACAAAAGTATTTTTATGGCAAACTCACCTCTGGTGTTGGTTGCATCGCAGTGCCAGTTGTTTTACATTTCTTAATTATAGTGATAATTGTGGAGATGGGTATTTTTAGGCATGTAGATATTTCTATAGTCATTGTCAAGGTTTCTATATTTCTATAGTCAAGGTCAAGATATTTTTGTCTCATTTTGTTTGTGTGTTCTCTGGCCTTTCCCATGTTGATGGAAGATTACTTTAGCCTGTGTGTCACCTCATATTTATAACCCTGTGCAACGGGATGTCATGGATGACAATTTAAGAGTTTCCAAAGACTCAGGTGAACCTTAAAATTTAAAACCTTAATTAGATTACATTTTGTTTGTAAGATTTTATAGGGGTTCCAATGCTGTCTACTTTCTTGATGACTCCTTTATTTTATTTTTCACCTAGTTTAATGTTCAACCAATTAAATGTTAGATTCATATAATTAACTTAAGTGTAAGATCAAGCCGATAAACCTCAACAAAAAATGACAGCCTTTTGTGCTCAGATTTAACTAGGGTGCCAGTAATTCTCGAGGGCACTGTATTTCCACTGTGTTAAAAGACAAAAGTTAATTGTTATTGACTTGGGTCTAATAAATTTGGCATTACTGTCTTCTGGGGGACAAAAAACAATCTAGAAAAATCTAGGAACCTAACAATAGTCAGAAAGTCAAAGTACTGTTAATTTAATATGAAAGGGTCTCTTCCAGTTTGGTGGATTTCTGGTTGGACAATCAGACCTTAATGACAATACTTATGTTCTCAGAAAGCAAAAGAGCCAGTCCATATGCAACAAGTAGACTGCATTATCCACCTCACCATCGAACAAAAGAGCTTCTCTGACCACTGAGACGCCTGCTACCCCTATCAGTGCTGGGTGACCCTTCACCTCAGCTGGACACTGAAGCCGACACAATTCTCTGAGTGCCTGCTTCGATCGCCTGGCCACTGTGTGTACAGTCCATGTAGCAGCCAATGCCACAGGCCTCTCCTGTCCTCTCTGGGCCCCTCAGACGAGACCGAGGCTTGATTAACCACTTAGTTCATCCTCTCAGACAGAAGATTGCAGGCAGAAAGCAGAGTAATGAAGTGTTTCTGAATTTGCATTCCCGAGTGCTTCTCCGACACCTTGAATTTTTGGGAGGGTTCAAATGATGTTTGTTCCCTGTGGACAATCTGAAGACGTAACTTTTCTGCCAAAACAAGTGTCCATCCATCTCTCTCATCAACTGGTGTGAATAAACATAATCAATCTAGTACATGTTTAAGAGGGAATTGGAGGCTTTTTCTCTCAAATCAGTTCAGATGGGCTGTTCAACTTTCTCATTATGTAGATTATACTGTGTGCCTCAGACATTCACTCAAAGCTGTAGAACAGAGTAAAGTGCTTTTCCTTTGTACTTGATGGAATACTGTCCAAGTTCTGCAAAGGTGACAAATGATGTTCTCCTGTGCATTTCTTTGTTCATGAAAAGTGGAACGACACTTGAGAAAACACATGGACAGACTAGCCCAAAGAAGGAGTGGAGATGGGCCTGGATTACGGCCTGGATTCAAATCAAAAGCAAGTTGTTGGCTTTGCAGCTTTTAAAGGCAATGTTGGCAGAGATTGCTGAAATTGCTGCAAGTTCGCTCAGTGAGAAATCGCCTTTTAAAAAGCCACAATGCCACATTTGGATGGAATCCTGGCTTCAGTTCAAATGAAAGTAACTGATGTCAGTATTTCTCTGCCATGATTTTCAATTGTCTGTAAATATGAGTTTTCGAATAACAGCCACATCAACAGCTGAAAACCCATCTTTAAAAAGAAATCGACATATACTTTCTAATAGCACTCTAAAAACGGCTCCAACTCCTCTGTCCTAACCAAGCAAGTCTCTTCAAAAACAGACAATGGAGACGACACGCGTTTCTCATTATGCAACACAGCAGGATGACTGGTCAAAATTGTTGGGTGATTATTTCTGTCTAAGATTTGTCCAACCAAGGACTTGACGTAAGAACTTCCCTTTGCACTATGGTCTATTAGAAACAAAAGAGGAAATAAGCATTGGTTAAATAAACAGGGCCCTTTCATTTGCCCATCAAGGGTTGATGCCCAATGCTAACAGCAAATCAACTGCATCTCCTGCTTCTTCAAACACAGGTAGGCTAATCATTTATTTATCTACAAAGATGATGAACTGTAACTTCTAAAGTTTTAAAATGTTAGGACCACTGTAATTTCATTTGAATGGATTCCATTATTTTGGATGTTGTATACTTTATTGATATTTGACCTGATTAGACAATTCCAAGATTAGATAACCCCATCCTTAACTCAAAGCTAAACCACGAGGGTAATGGAATATCTGAACAGAAATCAGTCTTCTACCTATTCTGATCTTATCCTTCCCTAACAATCCACAAACCACATCCTGTTCAGCAGGAAGTAGATTACATTCAGGACATGCTAGTTATAAACAGTCCAAAGAACACTTAATCAGCCTACCTCACTTTGATGTTGAATGAGTATTCTCAGGTATTACAATACTTTAACCATAATCTTTGTTATTAATGTGACTATTTAGGAAATCCAAATAATCCAAGTGTAAGTGTATTTTCTGGTGATCTGACAGCAGTGGAATAGCCAGAAATAACCATTTGATATGTGAATCTCTACATCGCTTTAGAAATTTTATTGTAAAACTTACACAATGCTCAAAATTCTGTTAGATATTCTTGGGGAGCTGAAGAGGCTATCATTTGAAGAGTCTCCTGGGCTAAGAGAAAGCATCTCGTGTGCTGTGATTGTTTTTCTTTTCGCTCAACTTCTTCAATGTACACAATAACATTGCAGGAAAGTCTTCCTTATTCCACTCTTTTGGGAATTTCCTCTTTTTTTGGTCACCAGATATTATTTTCGAAATGTTTAGAAAACTCTCAGACTTCTGTAATATGACATGATGATCACGGGGAATTTGATTTTAGCATGTCAGATAAGTATCCTGTTTGGATAGGAAGTGGGCTGTTTATTTCTTTTGAGGGGGCCCCATGTTGGCCTTTAAAGGGGCACATGAGTCACAATGACAATGGTTATGACTGAAGCAAAAAAAGTAAATAGAGGATGTGTATACACTATGCATGAAAATAGATGCATGCTGTGTCCAGCTCATGCTTACTAAGCATAATATGGAGGTGAAACTGAAAAAATGAGAAACGTCTTGATTCGTTACCAGAAAGTGTGTTGTAATTTGTGTTGGAGTAGTCTGAGTCATATTTGTGAGTCAAAGCCAACTCCACATTACAGTTATATAAATAATCAGATTTCGGAACTCGTCCTCCTCCAGCTGAACCAAATGTATAATAGTATGTTTATTTACTATGTAAGGAACTTTAATAATGCATTCCTATAAGATGAATAGAGGAAGTACTGGGATATCTACAGAAAACACTGGATACACTGCCCTCTTCTGATTCTTATGAGAATTACAGAATGCACATTTAGAACACGAGTAATTGAATGCACACATCAACCAAAAGATGTGGTTTGCAAACCACAAATTCAAAGTTGAGCTGAGTTTGATATGTTAATGGGAGTGGATAAAATAACATTGCCAAAGGATGACTTTGGTTTGAGATGACACTCATATCAAGTGTTATGTCTGATGATGGGATAGCCCTTCAGACACTCACTTTTCTGTAGTGGGAAAGAGAGAGGACCCTTCACTGAACCAACCACACACTTACAATTAAAGTAGGGTTGAATAGAGAGAGATAAAACAGTTGCGATTAACAGAGAGGGAGAGACCAAGATGTAGAAAGAGAGAGAGACAAATAGAGAGAAGAATGTAAACATTGGATCAATGTATGGTCTAACAGAACAGTTCAAAGTGGAGACTGTCCTTATGACCTCATCTCCATGGTGGGGGGGGGGGTCTCAGTGTGTTCACTGAATGTATACGCCACTGCCCGACCTGACTAACCAGAGATGACATGGACTGACATAGATTCCGTCTCCTTTATCTCTTTCCCCACCCAAAGACCATTCCACTGTCTCTGAGGCTTAGTGCTTTTGTCTTTGAAGTAATGGAAGAGATCTAATTGACTTGTGAGACAGACAGACAGACAGTCAGGCAGACAGGCAGACAGACAGACAGAAGTGTATTATATCCCTCATGTTAATGTTGTAATCGCTATGCGGACATGCTCTGTCTGTGCCTCATAACTGAACACAGGAGGTACATATTTGCGAAGAGACGGTTTGCTCCTGCCAGGAATGTGTTCCACCGTGTTCAATGAATCAAACTGTTATATCTTGATGAAGGACACGCGCTACATCAAAACAAATATAGCCTGAGAGTGAGCATGTTTTTATCTTACAAGACCAAAAAATGATCAGACTGTCAAAGTTGTTTTGATTCTGGCTGTGAAGGTTGCATTGCCATTTAAATATTTATATTTATAAATATACACAATTTGAAAAAAAGGCAACAGTTAAACAATGGATGAATTTTTTATATCCATCAGATATTTACTGAATTATAACCCATACAACGAGTATGGGCATTTTGGTGGGAAAACTTTCACAATTACTGTGCTCTCATATACACATTTTGTTAATATATCATGTCACCTAAATGCAGTTAGACGTTCCTCATTTGCCTATATACACTGGTTGCATTTGTAAGCATTCATAAATTAATATAAAGGGTAGAACCAAAATATTACTCAGTCTAAGGCCAACCTGCACTCCCTGGCACTGCCTAGTCTACCTCATCAATTACTTTTCTTGTATTCCTCAATAGGTGCGTCAAGAAAAGATCCCACGTATGAAATCAAAATACGTGGCTCCAGATCACACATATCTACAAACACTTTAGATAGATTTGTAGATAGTGATCTACAAATCGGTTGAGAGAAAACGTAATTTCAAAAGTCATAACTTTGACCTAATCTGAGTTCATTTGGAAACAGAACGGTTACGACTGTAGCGTAACAAAGTCTTCACAGCCCAGATTTCCCAACAGAATAGCAACATGGTGCCGTGATGGTAGCCTGAATCTCTGGATCTCTCCAGGGTCGATAGTCTCATCATTATCGCAGCTCAGTGACTCACCTCCTGAGTAAACAAAGCAGTCTCTCATGGCTGCCTTGTTCAGCACACCAAGGGAGGTGTGCAGGGACAGTGACAGAGAATTAGCGGTGAAAAGAGCAAATTAAAAAGGTGCTTGCATCTTGAAAGGCCCGCCACAAAGCCCCAGAAGCCCACTAGAAGACAACAGGCAAGAGAGGAGAAGCATGTTTTTTTTTTTTTTTTCTGTTCAACTCATTGCCTGATGAAAATAAAGATTTGAGGCTTAAAGGGAGGCATAGAGCAGGTGGAGGATAGGAGGTGAGGGGAGAGCCACAGACAACGCTGGTGTCTATGGGAAGGGTTTTAATGAGGAGGAGAGGTGGTGGGGGTTTAGGGGGAGGGGGTTTTGCTCGTCAGACTGTGACAGAGACACACAGAACCTCCTCAAGACGATGAACTGACATCCTCTTTCCCTGGGGTTGAGATGGTGTGTGTGTGTGTAGAGTTGAGTCAAGGAGGGGCAGAAGGACAATGTTGACAGGTTCACAGCTTTACAAGAGACAGAGAAATGGTGGCCTGAAGCCTGCTTTAAACAGAGCGAGACACAGTTACATTTGCATGTTGTCCCCAAAAGACCCCAATCAGAAAGCCCTGAGGCCACTGAATCAGGAAGTAACTGTGATCTGATTGACCCATTGACTGGCTCAATTGGTCACCGTTATAGCCTCTTACTACCTGTTTTGGAGAACTTCTAACATGTTCTATAAATAATCTAGGGGAGAGTTTTTGTTTTCTTACTTTAGCAGTGAATAACTGGTGATGTAAATGTGACGTCCCACTGGTCAAATCTGGCTACAGGACTAGTTGTGCATTATCTACCTAGTTACATGCCAGCCAATGACAGCTAAGGTGAATGTCTTGATTATAACGCATTTTGATGAATATGTTACAAGATATAATACTTAGGATTCATACAATTTTATTCATCATTTTGTGTCCATAATGCTCAAGCTTGATTTTACTGCAGACTTTGAAATAATTTATTAATAAAAATGTGCACGATGGAAGTGCAACTTTTGAGATGCACATCCATTCCCAAATTGTTAGAGATTGGATATTGATTTCACCATTTAGACACGACAACACATTTTATACACACTGTAGTATTACAGTAGGACTGATTAATGTAATGTCCAAACTAAGGATGCATGTTTAGTATTTGGTCCTATATCCCCAGCACACCATGATATCATCAAACATGTGACTGTAGAAACGTGTTACACGCATTGGCAGCTTGTTTGGGTTCAATAGTAAATATATATATATTTTTTTGCGGTTACTTTCGTTCTAACTAAGAATGGTACACGTGTCTAAACATGATTACAAATGATCCTGAATAGGGAATAATAATGAGAAAGATGTTTAGAAACATGATCCATTCTTATGTCAAAGGCAATTCAATTTCTTATACAGTAAGTATAAGTTGCTGTAAATGAAAATGTATTCTCTGTCATATGTACTTGGTAAAATACTCGTTAAAATAAAAAAACTAAAAAAAAAAACTTGATGTAGTCATTGCATTGTGAATATTGCAAAAAATACTAAATAAAAAGCATAGTAGGAAATTATATTACAGTTTTTCTTGATTGCTTGAGCACTTTCCTGCCAGCAGAACTCATATTATCAAAACAGCTAAAACATATGTCCAAACTAAAAATACTTGTGGCCATACAAATTTTACTTGCAAAATGTACTAAAACACTAAACATAACAAACTCATGACAAAAAATCAAATACTTGCATCAAAAGGTACAACTTCCTATCAATTATTACACAAAGGCCCAACAAATACAGTGAGGGAAAAAAGTATTTGATCCCCTGCACGTTTGCCCATTGACAAAGAAATGATCAGTCTATAATTTTAATGCTAGGTTTATTTGAACAGTGAGAGACAGAATATCAACAAAAAAATCCAGAAAAACGCATGTCAAAAATGTTATAAATTGATTTGCATTTTAATGAGTGAAATAAGTATTCGACCCCTCTACAAAACATGACTTAGTACTTGGTGGCAAAACCCTTGTTGGCAATCACAGAGGTCAGACGTTTCTTGTAGTTGGCCACCAGGTTTGCACACATCTAAAGAGGGATTTTGTCCCACTCCTCTTTGCAGATCTTCTCCAAGTCATTAAGGTTTCGAGACTGACGTTTGGCAACTCGAACCTTCAGCTCCCTCCACAGATTTTCTATGGGATTAAGGTCTGGAGACTGGCTAGGCCACTCCAGGACCTCAATGTGCTTCTTCTTGAGCCACTCCTTTGTTGCCTTAGCTGTGTGTTTTGGGTCATTGTCATGCTGGAATATCCATCCACGACATTTTCAATGCCCTGGCTGAGGGAAGAAGGTTCTCACCCAAGATTTGACGATAAATGGCCCCGTCCATCGTCCCTTTGGTGTGGTGAAGTTGTCTTGCTTCACAGCGTAGTGTGTTACCAATTGTTTTCTTGGTGACTAAGGTCCCAGCTGCCTTGAGATCATTGACAAGATCCTCCCGTGTAGTTCTGGGCTGATTCCTCACTGTTCTCATGATCATTGCAACTCCACGAGGTGAGATCTTGCATAGAGCCCCAGACCGAGGGAGATTGACAATTCTTTTGTTTCTTCCATTTGCGAATAATCGCACCAACTGTTGACACCTTCTCACCAAGCTGCTTGGCGATGGTCTTGTAGCCCATTCCAGCCTTGTGTAGGTCTACAATCTTGTCCCTGACATCCTTGGACAGCTCTTTGGTCTTGGCCATGGTGGAGAGTTTGGAATCTGATTGATTGATTGCTTCTGTGGACAGGTGTCTTTTATACAGGCATCCTCTCAGGCATTGATTTTCTCCCTTTAAGAGTGTGCTCCTAATCTCAGCTCATTACCTGTATAAAAGACACCTGGGAGCCAGAAATCTTTCTGATTGAGAGAGGATCAAGTATTTCACTCATTAAAATGCAAATCAATTTATAACATTTTTGACATGCGTTTTTCTGGATTGTTTTGTTGTTATTCTGTATCTCACTGTTCAAACAAATCTACCATTAAAATTATAGACTGATCATTTCTTTGTCAGTGGGCAAACGAACAAAATCAGCAGGGGATCAAATACTTTTTTCCCTCACTGTACTATCTACGCATATCAGTATACCTTAGCATGGCTAACACTTTTATATACAGTTCTGCTCAAATGTTTGCATACCCTTGAAGAATTGGTAATATACAGCTCCGGAAAAAATTAAGGGACCACTGCACCTTTTTCTTTCCTTTCCAAAAAAGTCGAAAAGTAAGGTTTTGAGTGAGGAACAGAAGGGTTAAAATTAAGAGACCACTGCAAATTGAACGCTTCTGTTCCTCACTCAAAACTTTCTTTTTCAACTTTTTTGGAAAGGAAAGTTAAAGGTGCAGTTGTCTCTTAATTTTTTCCGGAGCTGTATATACCATTTATAAAGATAACATGAGTGAGCAGGAAAAACACATGTCTTTTATTTCTTACAGCATTCACATTCAACTGTAGGTCATAACAGATTGTCACAATCATAAAACAAAACATGGCAACAAAGAAAAAAATGAACTGACTGTTCAAAAGTCTGCAAACCCTTAGTTAGTTAATACTGTGTATTATCCCTTTGGCGCCAATGACAGCGTGCAGTCTTTTGTAATAGTTCTCTATGAGGCCCCAAATTCTTGCAGCTGGTATAGCTGCCCATTCGTCTCTGCAAAATGCCTCCAGGTCATGCAAAGTCTTTGGTCATCTTGCATAAACCGCACATTTGAAATCTCCCCAGCGTGGCTTGATGATATTAAGGTCAGGAGAATGTGATGGCCACTCTAGAACCTTCACCCTTTTCTGCTGTAACCACTGGAGAGTCAACTTGGCCTTGTGCTTAGGGTCATTGTCGTGCTGGAAAGTCCAAGAGCGTCCCATGCACAGCTTTCGCGCAGAAGAATGCAAATTGTCTGCCACTATTTTCTGATAACATGCTGCATTCATCTTGTCATCAAATTTCACAAGATTCCCTGTGCCTTTAGAGCTCACACACCCCAAAACATCAGTGAGCCTCCACCATGCTTCACAGTTGGGATGGTATTCTGTTCACTGTATAGGCCTTGTTGACCCCTCTCCAAACATAGCGCTTATGGTTGAAGCTCCATTTTGGTCTCGTCACTCCAAATTAGTGTGCCAGAAGCTGTGAGGCGTGTCAAGGTGTTGTTGGGCATATTGTAACCGGGCTTTTTTGTGGAATTAGCGCAGTAAAGGCTTCTTTCTGGCAACTCGACCATGCAGCTCATTTTTGTTCAAGTATCGTTGTATTGTGCTCATTGAAACAACCACACCGTCTTTTTCCAGATCAGCATGTATGTCTCCTGAGGTTACCTGTGGGTTTTTCTTTGTAATTCTTCTGGCAGTTTTGGCTGAAATCTTTCTTAGTCTACCTAACCTAGGCTTGGTATCAAGAGATCCCCGAATATTCCACTTCTTAATTAGTGATTGAACAGTACTGATTGGCATTTGCAAGCCTTTGGATATCTTTTTATATCCTTTTCCATCTTTATAAAGTTCCATTACCTTGTTACGCAGGTCTTTTGACAGTTCCTTTCTGCTCCCCATGGCTCAGTATCTAGCCTTCTCAGTGCATCCACGTGAGAGCTAACAAACTCATTGACTATTTATACACAGACACTAAATGCAATTAAAAAAAGACACTGGTGTGGGAAATTCACCTTGAATTGCCATTTTCACCTGTGTGTGTCACCTTCTGTGTATGAAACAAGGCCAAACATTCAAGGGTATGTAAACTTTTGATCAGGGCCATTTGGGTGATTTCTGTGATCATTATGATTTAAAAAGGAGCCAAACAACTATGTGATATTAAATGGCTTCAGACAGTTTTTTTTGCATGATCAGTCATATTTTCAAAATCAATGCCAACATTTAACAATTTCTGCTAGGGTATGCAAACTTATGAGCACAACTGTATATGGGCCATTTGTTGACTCTGTAATTATTGTTTGTACCATAAAAGGCAAATAAACATATTACAGCATCAACACATGGACTGCTTTTTTCCTAAAGATGACCAGTGCAGACTGTCACTGATGAGCTTGAATATCCAGAAACCAATGGCATTGACATTGTGTGTGAAAGCAATGAGAAATGACTAACTATTTTGCAAACAAAGAACACTGCTGTTCTAATTAAGTTAAATGGAGATCAACTTGACTTCCAGTTTCATTATCTTAGCAATCAGTATCTTAGCAATCAGGAAAAACTAATCTTTTCCATTCATTTTAGAGTAATAAATGGTGTCATTTAGACATGACAAATTTATCATATGCATTATGAATAGTGTCATGTCTAAATGGTGGAACCACCATGTGCACAAATAATGAGTAACAAAACTGTTAATATATCCTTTAACCTTGAGGTCCGATATCAAATCCACAGTTTTGAAGTCCATAGCCAAAACAAGAAATCTGTTTCACTGTTCCAGTACTCAGACGGCACAGTCCATTACGTAATCAAGTCCATATTTATATTTTGGTCATTTTCCAGACCCTGTTATCTGAGAGAAATTAGGTTTAACTGCTTTGCTTAATGACAGACCTTTTCAGTTCGCCTGCTCAGAGATTTGATCTAGCAACAGTTAAAGGTCAGATTCTCTAACCACACAATCTGCCGACAACACATATATGAATAGGCATGTAATATGGGGAATTCACCAAAATAAATGATATTAAAAGGCATGTTTGTAGGCGTTACTCATTCCTTACAACACTACCCACCCTTAGCATAGGTGTCAACTGTTTAGGGAAATATAGACAAAGACGTCCCTAAATGACTTTGTGCTATTCGACCTCTAAATACGGCCAAGTAGTGAATGGGCGCAACTGGCAACAAAAGCCTAGTTCAGTGACATTACCTTGTCTATTACTACATTACCACTGCCAAATGGGCTCCTTGTTTTGGAGAGCAAAATGCCTTCCACCTAACAGAATGACCTACACACAAACAGAGACACTGACCCAAGTCAAGTGCAGACTAGGCCAATTGTTCCGTATGGGCAGTCTAAAACAGGCATCACCCATGGAATGCAGATTGGCTCACACAATTCTATTTCTTTTCCCGTTACACAGCGTCATCCAACACATTTGTCCACTGTCTGAACGGGCAATTATCTAGGACCAATGTTCTGCAATGCCCTGCCATGGACAGGAAATAGTGAGAGAAATCAGAGAGAAAAAAGAGATAGACAGTGAGAGAGACACAGAAAGAAAGAGAGGAAAGAGACAGAGGCAGCCAGAACCTTCCCAATTACCTCTTCATGAAAGAATGGATGAAGAGCAGGTCCATTGCTTAGTGCCCACACACTTCCCCTCCCCTGCCACTTCTCCTTAGAGCCCCATTAGAGGCTGTCCCCATCTAGTCTGGCCTCTGTTTATTTCTCAAAGCTGCCTGTGAGTGTGGGGCCATTTCTCCCTGACTGACCTCTAACAGGGAACACATACTTTAAAGGTGACACACTGACATTCAGGTGTCCGGCAAGCAGAAGCTGGTTGATTTACAATGCAGGCAGAATTTTCCTGTGACCTCACATCTGCACAAAATCACAAGGAAGGTGATGAACCTGTTTTAATGGCTAGGGGAAATTATTTGGCATTGGAGACAGGTCCCAAATTGATTTCCGGTGAGGTAAAATAGGTGTGCGGCACTACACAAACTGAAGTAATTCAAGGCATTGTACTACCCTTTACAGATAATACTGGGATAAAATACACTGCTTGCACAATTATTAGGCAAATCGTATTAATCAAAGATTTATTTTATTCTTGAACAAACACAATGCTCTCAGTCAATCCAAAATATCATTGAACCTCAAACCTGAATGTTTAACAAAGGAAAAGTGAGTTTTGATCTTTCTCAGGGGAATACATAAGAGTGCAGAATTATTAGGCAACAATTGGTGTGCAGAATTATTAAGCAACTAATTACAAAAATAATTTCTCCCAACTCATTTGTTTATTCTCAATTTTAAAAGTGTAACAAAAAGTAACACAAAATGACAATTAATTAAAATTTTTGTCCTTTCAAAAATATTCAGTGACCAATATAGCCACCCTTCTTTTCAATAACTGCCATGAGCCTTCCATCCATGCAGTCTGTCAGTTTCTTGATCTGTTCATGATCAACTTTCGCTGAAGCAGCAACCACAGCCTCCCAAATGCTGTTCAAAGAGGTGTATTGTCTTCTCTGACTGTAAATCTCATGTTTGACAAGTTCTCAACAGGATTTAAGCCAGGTGAGGAAGTTGGCCAGATCATTATTCGGGCATCTTTGAGGCCCTTGCTTGCTAGCCAAGCAGTGGATTACTTGGATGCATGTGATGGAGCATTGTCCTGCATAAAGATCATGGCCTTCTTGAATGCTGAGGACTTCTTCCTGTACCACTGCTTGAAGAAAGTATATCCCAGAAACTGGCAGTAGGTATGGGAGTTGAGTTTCAGTCCATCTTCAACCCGAAAAGGTCCAACTACCTCATCCTTAATAACAGCAGCCCATACCAGTACCCCTCCTCCACCTTGCTGGCGCCTGACTCAAAGTGGTGCCCTGTGTTCATTAGTGATCCAGCCACAGGCCCATCCATCTGGTCCATCAAGAGTCACTCTCATTTCATCTGTCCATTAAACCTTTGAGAAATCTGTCTTCAGGTATTTCTTTGCCCAATCAATACACTTCAACTTGTGAATCTTATTCAGTGGTGGTCTTCTTTCAGCCTTCTTGACCATGGCCATGTCCGTGAGCTCTTGACACCTTGTACTTCTGGACACTCCAAGTAGGTTGCAGTTCTGGAATATGATGGCACTGGAGTATTATGGGTTCCTAGTAGCTTCATGTTTAATTCTTCTCAAGTCTTTTGCAGTTAATTTGCATCTTTTTTTCTCCATGCGTTTTTTGCGCCCCAGTTGACTGTTCGCAACAAAACGTTTGATTGGCCGGTGGTCACCCCTCAATAGTTTAACTATTTCAAGAGTGTTGCATCCATCTGAAAGGCATTTTACAATTTTTGACTTTTCAGTGTCAGTTAAATCTCTTTTTTGGCCCATTTTACCTGAGGTCATGAAGCTGCCTAATGATTATGCACACCTTGATATAAGGTGTTATTCACTGTTGCCACACCCTCCCTCATAACACAAATACATATCACCTGAAAATGATTCAATCCAATTAGTATTCAAGTTTATATGGTTTGGAGTGTGAAAATGTGCATAGAAATAATACGATCAGAATACTCACTTGCCTAATAATTGTGCACGCAGTGTATTATTTGGACAGATGGCCACCACATGTCTTGTCAGGGCATTTCCAGTAGCATGGCTCTCGTTATTTACTGATAACATTGGTTTGTTTGGCAGACTTGTTTACCCAATTAAATTGCCCGACTTGATTTGGTTTATGTACTGTATGAAGTAAATTCACTGTGCCGTGGTAATTCAGATGGTTTACCCAGAACATGATGCTCCCTATTACTATAGTGACACTTTCATTATCTAGATTTTCTAAACAGCTTTAGGAAGAAAAATACTTTAACTTTACGAGGACATTACCTAAATAGGAAACCTCTGTTGTAATCAGATAAGAGGCAATTCCAATGATCCACTGTAAAAGAGGCTGCTCAACAGACAGAGGGAGTTCCTCAGGAAAATGCTTTGATTGAATATGAATCTCATGTGGTTGTTATTAGTGGGTGCCCACAATAGTATTTTGAAAAGTTATTGTCAAGAGCTGAAAGATTGTAAGACATTGGCAGCCATACAGACATTTAAGTCAGTCATATTAACATAAAGTTAATCAATACATTTTTTATCTCAAGAAGACAAACCAGGATAGCTAAATTGATTAAGTTCAATATGTTAAGTAGATTGATAAAGACTGCCAATTTTCAAATTACAGAGTGGGCTATTTCCTGTAACATCTGTTTTTCTCTCTCCGACCCAGACAAGACGATTCCTGGACAGCCATGTTCGATTCCCAGACTGACCTTCCTGTTGGGCAGCTAGGAAGAGGCCAGCCTGATTGGAAGAAGCAGGAATACTGGAGCCCGTCAGGACCACAGCCTCATCCGCGTTCCTGGCCTGAGCAACACCGGACCTGTTCCTACCCTGCTCCTCCAGCTCGCCCTGCCTGTTCTACCTGGTCTGCTCGCCCGCCATGCCCATTCCCAGGGCCTCATTACCCAGGGCCTCAGTACCCAGGGCCTCAGTACCCAGAGCAGCATTTGCCAGCGTGGTATCAACAAAACAACACATGGAAGGTATATAAAATGTTCTTGTTTAATGTAACTGCCCAGTGAAAATCATAATTCCCGCATCTGTTAACTCATACTCAATGTTGTTTATTCCTTGTTGTATTTTTGGAGAAAGTATACATTGGAGAAATGATAAACTGTTCAAAAGCGGCACCACAAACTTGAATCTCAAACTGTTTCGGAAAAAACGCTTAAAATTTTCATCGAAAAGTTTCATCAGTCATCCAAAGCATGATTAGCTGCCCAACCAGTGGTCTACTGAAATAAACTTTAATGGCCGATACTCTGACACTATTCTGATCACGGACTGAAAGGTCCAATCCCTGAGCTGACAAGGTAAAGGTAAAAAGCAAGGCAGTTTACCCCAATCGCTGAAAAAAAGAATGTGATTTTAGTCATACTTATTTGGTAAAATACTGGTAAAACAAGAAACCAGGCAAGCATAGTTCAGTCGGCCCGCAATAGAAAGTGGTGATCGTGGCTGCCCTCTCGAGATTGGAACCCGGGTCGCCCACGTGAAAGGCTGTGTCTTTAACTACTATGCCACAGAGCTGATCATTTGCTGTATGTCAGTATAGCATATTGACATTATATATTTTCATGCATTAACATCATGTCAAGTTTGAATATTTCGTTAGACACCATTAACCATCGTGTTAAACTAAGTAAAGTTTCTTATTAAGTTTACCTCAACCACAAATAGTATCTATGAACTGCATGACTTTTGCCACTGACCGTTTTAAAAGCTTATTAGCCAGTAATATGTTGCTAGACGCCATTACGCATTGTGTTAAACTTTGTAACGTTTCTTATTAATTTTACCACCACCACAAATAGCATCTATTAACTGTGTGGCTTTTGCCACTGGCCGTTTTAACAGCTTATTAGCCATTCGTTAATGACATTAATACAATAACTACTGTATCAATATAGGTGACGATAACTGACTTTTACTTCAAGTGAAAAGACGGGAGAATCGTGTAACCTGCGAAGTGTTCGACTATCCTGAAGAAATGACATAATTCGAAACTCCACCAGAAATAGTCGCAATATAACAGTAAACTAGTGATGGCCTTCCTTCTAGCAGCAGAATATTATGCTAGCAGCTAACTCAGATTTTCTTTTTTCAAAATAAAAGCCATCATTGAACTATATAAGGCGATATGGTTAACAATCTAGTTTGTCAATCTAGTCTGTAATTTTATGTTTAATGTACGTTCCAATGTTGCTCTTGTCTGTTGTTTTTTACATACTAGATTGTTAACTATATGGCCTTATACATTTCAATTATGGCTTTTATTGTGATAATGAAAATCTGAGTGCTGCCAGCATAATATCATGCTGCTAAAATAATGCTAATGAAGCCTCGTTTGGCCATCACTACAGTAAACAGTTTCATTTTAGGCTTCCCATAGCTGCAGAAGGTTGTAGCCAACAAAGTTTTTGTCTATTCTGAACAAATCCTCTTTTACCACTCGCCGTTTTAACAGCTAATTAGACATTCATGAATGACACTGAGTATCTATCAATATAGGTGACGATAACTAACTTTTGTCAAGTGAAAAGACGAGAGAATCGTGTAGCCAGCGAAGTGTTTGTCTATCCTGAACAAATCCTAATATCCACCAGAACTGTTTTATTTTAGGCTTCCTATTACGTAGCTACATAAAGTTATAACCAGCGAAGTTTTTGTCAGTCCTGAACCTCAGGCATAATGCGTTTAGACTGTTAGGGGAGTCGAACGCGGGACCTGTAGCCCACGTCTTTAACCACTACGCTATTTAACAAAGGGTAGTCAGTCAGTCAGTCAGGGATGGACTTACTCACTCACTCACTCAGTAAGAGACATTCGCTCTTCTAGGCCGGCTCCGCTTACGCGGTCCGGCAAAAAAATACCAATGAAAGCACAACAATTACTGTCATTCAAACATCTCCGCCGCTCGTCAGCCACCCAGACATGTAAAAAAGGTAAATGACTGATGTTGGTAATGGTACTGTCCCAATATGAAGCACATTAGTATGACTAAGGGTCTATTTACACTGCACCAATTCTCATGACAACAATTTCATTTAAATTATGTGCACATAGTATGTAAATAAAATGTTCAATCCACACTATGAACAAGAAACTTGTGTAAGGCGTAACACATGCGCATGCAGCTTTTTGGCCAGCCCCTTGACCCGGAAGGCAAATTAACCCACTGACCATGTTGTTTATCTGGTCACTAACATGGCATTCTTCGTTGAACAACTGCTTTTGCTGGTGATAGTAGAATTGTTGAGATGCCATTGTGAGAGATTTTTAGTTGCTACATTTATTTTCTGTTCATACATGGAACCGGAAGGTCACCGCTCAATTCACTCCAATACACATTGAGCGAGACATCATCTATAGATCACAGTAAATGCAAGGAGGTGTCAAGAAAGTGTGCCAGGTTACCACAGAAGGTGACGTGCAACAATTTACATTTTACTCTGTTTACACTACAAAAAAAATCTCCAGTGCAAATCTGACAACAGGTTTAATCTATGTGACATAGGGTAAAAACGCTCCAAGTATCCCACAGGAACCACAGAGACGTGGCACCGAGCTGTGTTCAAGAACAGTCCAAGTAAACACAACACCACTGGTCTCGTGGTTATTTGGTGGAAAGGTTGAGCATTGTCTAGCTCACGCTAACCCCCGTTTACTGGCATTGGGTCAGCCTCGTCCCAATGTGGGCATGTTAGCTGAAAAAATATGGGTTACTAAGGCAATGTCTTAAGGGCCAACAAGGAGATGAGCAAAGGAACACTGGCCTGCAGTACCAGGGGAAAATAATTGAGCCCACATTTTGCCAATGTGGACAAAGTGGTTTGCTAGGGTGTTATTATCACTTGCTCAGTGGTGCTGGAATTTGCATTTTGATGAGTTTAGATGAACCTCCTCAAACAAACCTTTGAGAGGATAGCAATGAATGAATGTGTGAAGCTTGACTGAATGTGTATGTGAGTGGCTGTCCGTGCATGCTGGCTGCCTATGCTCTGTCATCAACAATTAATCTCATGATGTGATTACAAACGCATGCCGATGTCCGCACATTTGATCCAGGAACCACCCAAAAAGGGTCTGTGTGTTTCAAGGGTCATTTCTCTGTAATTCTGTCCCAGAGGATTTGGCCAACATTGTGCCTGACAATAAGTCCTCGTCTCACAGTGCTGATGGATCATTGAGCCAAGACATATCATTGTAATTATAGCTTTGAGGTTTATGTTAGCGTGTTTGCTTTGATTGTACACTGTACTGTGTTTTAAATCAGTTTTTTTTCCCTTTTTATTGTCTCCCCCCAGGCTTCGATGCAACTGTTTCATAGTTAGGAGAAGTTAAGGCTATTGTATTTGGAGCAGAATAACTGCCAGCCAGGTTGCTGTTGGCACAGACGGGTTTCCCAAAGCAAGTAATGAATTCAACTAGCAGCCAGTACTAGGGTGAAGTCAGAAAAACTTCAAAGCCGCTGTGGTGTTTTCTCTGGTCTGCAGGGGGCCTTTCATGTGTTAAAGTGTGTCTGGTTCAGAGGAGCTACTACTCTAGTTGTGTACGGCATGTGTGTGTGTCTGTGTGTGTGTGCCAATGAGAATGTGTTTGTGTGAGTGAGATACAAAAAGGGTGTATCTTTCTTAGTGTGTAAGTGTGTATGTGTATACACCTGTGCAGGTAATTGTGTGTTTCTATAAATGTGTGTGTGTGTGTGTCTGTGTGTGTGCGTAAGAGATACCAAGAGAGCCTATCCTTTCAGAAGCTGGGTCTACCAGGAGGATGGATGGATGGATAGATGGAGGGGAATTTATAAGTGTGTATGTACAAGCAGCCCCTGCTGTGAGCCTGATGATACCTGATGTTGACTGTGTGTTTCAGGGCAGGTGGAGGGTTTAAAAGGGGTAGTTTCACATCCAAGATCCAGGGACCCTGTTAAGACAGCCCTGTAGATCTCACTGATGGCCTGGGGCTTGGGGCTGGCGTTGGGGGTAGGATGGGGGAACGGTGGGGGTAGTTCAGGGGGATAACCAGGCTCCTGACAGGCTAAGCCACAAGGACTCAGGCAGTGACTGGGCCAGACCACCCATCTGGCCTGGCTGGGTGCCTGGGGGTGTCACAGTGGGGCCCAGTAGGCTTGCAGACAGTCAGTTTGAGGGTTTAATAAATTTATAGCCAGTTCAAAAGTTGCAGAAAAATTATTATGTGCTACCTCCCTTAACAATGCAGAAGTCAATACTCATCTGCAGTGTATGTCAAACCAACAGGGTTCAGAACTGCCCTGGTCTCCCAGGTTGAAGCAAAAGGTGGGCTAGTGGAACCACACGTCCAAGGTATTGTGGTTCTACAGAAAGGTATTTAGTGTTGAAAAAGATGGGTTTTATGCACTAGTACTCACTCCATATGTACCAACTAATACAGTACAGTAGCTACATAGATTAGTGTACTGCAACAAGATGTCAAGGAGAGATATCTTCCAATTTTCCAATTAATTTGTTCTTATTTATGATTAAATTAAACCAAAATTCTTATACACACTGATCATTTATTTAGTATTAGGACCATTATTTCAGATGCGCTTAAAGGGTGCACTGACATAAAAAGCACATCTGCTATGCTTTAGTGTAAATGAAAAACATAAATTTTTATCATGTACATCAATATAACTTTGGCATAGTGTGTTAATTTCCAGTGTATATTTCTAGATTTTATTTTAAAATAGCTTAGTCAAAGGTTGTTGTAGGTAAACTACAGTATCTATAATTGTATTTTTATGAAATTTCTTGGCCTGACAAAAAAAGGCGCAAGAAAATTCATAAACCTTCAAATAAAATATTAATCTTAATATTATATCCTCTTTGTTTTGAAAAAAAGTGCAGTATATAAAGAAATGTCTATACTTTTGGTGGGCTTAATAGGTAAGTTTATCCTAATGTCATTGGAGGTGGGTTTCAAGTCGAATAATTTGGCCTCTAATTTTAACTAGTATCTCCAAAACCAATGGTGCAACACAATCCAAATGGTGCATAAATCTTTTTCATTATAAAATGTAATTGTGTGTTTTCTCCCGATTTTAAGCATGAGAATATACAGTATCTCACAAAAGTGAGTACACCCCTCACATTTATGTAAATATTTGATTATATCTTTTCATGTGACAACACTGAAGAAATGACACTTTGCTACAATGTAAAGTAGTGAGTGTACAGCTTGTAGAACAGTGTAAATTTGCTGTCCCCTCAAAATAACACAACACACAGCCATTAATGTCTAAACCGCTGGCAACAAAAGTGAGTATACCCCTAAGTGAAAATGTTCAAATTGGGCCCAAAGTGTCAATATTTTGTGTGGCCACCATTATTTTCCACCACTGCCTTAACCCTCTTGGGCATGGAGTTCACCAAGGCTTCACAGGTAACCACTGGAGTCCTTTTCCACTCCTCGATGATGACATCACGGAGCTGGTGGATGTTAGAGACCTTGCGCTCCTCCACCTTCCGTTTGAGGATGCCCCACAGATGCTCAGTAGGGTTTAGGTCTGGAGACATGCTTGGCCAGTCCATCACCTTTACCCTCAGCTTCTTTAGCAAGGCAGTGGTCGTCTTGGAGGTGTGTTTGGGGTGATTATCATGTTGGAATACAGCTCTGCGGCCCAATCTCCGAAGGGAGGGGATCATGCTCTGCTTCAGTATGTCACAGTACATGTTGGCATTCATGGTTCCCTCAATGAACTGTAGCTCCCCAGTGCCGGCAGCACTCATGCAGCCCCAGACCATGACACTCCCAACAACATGCTTGACTGTAGACAAGACACACTTGTCTTTGTACTCCTCACCTGGTTGCCGCCACACACGCTTGACACCATCTGAACCAAATAAGTTTATCTTGGTCTCATCAGACCACAGGACATGGTTCCAGTAATCCATGTCCTTAGTCTGCTTGTCTTCAGCAAACTGTTTGCAGGCTTTCTTGTGCATCATCTTTAGAAGAGGTTTCCTTCTGGGATGACAGCCATGCAGACCAATTTGATGCAGTGTGCTGCGTATGGTCTGAGCACTGACAGGCTGACCCCCACCCCTTCAACCTCTGCAGCAATGCTGGCAGCACTCATACGTCTATTTCCCAAAGACAACCTCTGGATATGACGTGCACTCAACTTCTTGTCCTTTTAAACCACTCTATGGTCTTGGCCACCGTGCTGCAGCTCAGTTTCATGGTCTTGGCAATCTTCTTACAGCCTAGGCCATCTTTAAGTAGAGCAACAATTCTTTTTTTCAGATCCTCAGAGAGGTCTTTGCCATGAGGTGCCATGATGAACTTACAGTGACCAGTATGAGGGAGTGCGATAACACCAAATGTAACACACCTGCTCCCCATTCACACCTGAGACCTTGTAACACTAACGAGTCACATGACACCGGGGTGGGAAAATGGCTAATTGGGCCCAATTTGGACATTTTCACTTAGGGATGTACTCACTTTTGTTGCCAGCGGTTTAGACATTAATGGCTGTGTGTTGAGTTATTTTGAGGGGACAGCAAATTTACATTGTTATACAAGCTGTACACTCACTACTTTACATTGTAGCAAAGTGTCATTTCTTCAGTGTCACATGAAAAGATATAATCAAATATTTACAAAAATGTGAGGGGTGTACTCACTTTTGTGAGATACTGAATATACAGCAATACTATTTTTATACATGGAAATGGACCACTTAGAAGTTAAATGATGGGAAATGTGATACTTTACCCACTGTTCGTAATTAGAAGTCTATACAATGAAATAACAGCGTTTTAATGGATTAACAAGGCAGGTTGCCTTAGGTCATGGTAGAAATAAAATTAAAGCCCTGGCATAGTAACTAATTCCATTTCTCCAAACGAGGATGGCCTTAGCTGAACTGTCTCCAGCAGCTGGCTACTGTATTCCTCTGGTTGTGTTTAATAGCAGGTAACAAATACGAAAAAAGAAGAGATTAGAAAAATTATAGCAAAGATCATGTGTACATAGAATTTTGTCCCATAAAAAAATCTGATTTTCAGTTATGCGTGCAGTAATTACACCAATCCTGGAGTTGCAAGCATGAAAAATAATGTAGAAATAGCGAAGAGCAACGTGAAGTGTCAGGTATGAAATGATTGCAGTGGAAACCCTTGTCAAGCACCATGATCAATACTGAAACATATTTTTGGTATTTTACGTAAGTATGGTAAGGACGTTACATGCTACTGAGGAGAGGCTTCACCTGGACCTGTTTGCCATAGGAGTAACACTGTTTCAATATTAAGACTCCTCAGTTTAAAGGTGTGCGATATTTTCAGGTGATATATAAAAGCACTTTTATAAGTGCTTTTATATGAAAATGCAGAACTTGCATGTTATCTGATTTCTGGACAAAATCAAATAATTTAACACACTATTGATGGCAGAGTAAACAAAGCTCTGATTTAAATAACATAAATAACCAAAAAGCACTGGAATAAAATGGGAAGGATAACTGCAATCCCTAGCTGTTATTGTGTCAAATTGGCTTGGTATAAGCCAGTGAAACAAGTTTAAAGAATAAAAATTAAATAATAACAAAATAAAATGCAATTTATTACTAAGCCAAATTATGCCTATATCAATTACATAATTTTTGCCATAGAAGTTATTCATGACTTTTAATAAGATATAGAAGGTTTACTATTTAGTGTTATTTGATAATTTGTTCGATACCAATTTTATACCAAGCCGAACAACCCAGCAATTTGACCATTATTGACTATCATTCTTTTTTACCTGAAAGGTATCCATAAGTCATGGCACCAACACCACCTATACAGTTACAACCATGCAGCCAATTGATCATGACAACAATGTTCTGCCTCCGGCTTACTATAAACGGAACTGAAAAGCTGAGGTGGCATTTTCAAGCACTAAACCCTTATGCGCTGTGACTTTGAGATCCTGAATTATGACGCTAACTTGGGTGATAAACAATTAAAAAGTTGTTTTCTTGCCTTATTTAAGGGTACGGTGACTGAGACATTGTCATTAACAGCAATTAGGGTTAGCTGCCTTGCTCAGACAGTTGTTTATGTTCCTGAACGGAAAGACTGAACTGAAAGTTTACACCAGACAGTATAATAATACATTCTTTATTCAAATACTTCAAGCTATTACCAAGCCAGCTAACATTGTTATCCAGCAGTAGCTAGCTAAAAACATGGGAGGCTGAGGCTGTAATGTATCGTTATAAGATTGTGCTCTGTCACGACTCGGTTAATGTTTCTGATGCTTGAATAGATTGCTAGCTTTTTAATTTAAAACTTAATACCAACGGTATAATACATCCTATTACCGAGCCAATAAAACTTAGCAAATGGCTATCTACTTAACAACTAAGCCAGAGCTATGAGGTTGTCACTATTAGCTGAGTTGTCCATGTGACAACAATGTTACATATTCATTGTGTGTTTCTAAAAAACACAGCTAGCTATGTTATCTTGGTAAACTGCATCACCTCTTAGAATTCTCATCTGCAGCAATGGCTTTATTAATTAATTATGTGCTGTCAGTTATGTAGCCTTCACATTTCACACATTATTTACTTTTCTCTTGGAACTATGATTGGTCATCTGAGACAAGGTGCAGGCACTTTTAAAGGTGGGATTTTTAAGAACACTGTGTTTTCTGAGAATTTAAATGGGATGAACATGGGACTGTTGTTCCTTAAAATGTATCATTCCCATCGTCTTATGTAATAAAATGAAATGTCCTTGTTGGCAACTAGATGAATCAGAAGGGGATCTTTCTGTCACCCCTTTGATCTGGCAGTGCTGTCACACTATGTTAAACATTAGACCTGCAATGTTTTATTCAGCTGTTTTGTGTCGCACACATCTCTATACATCCACAACTCGCAACACCCCCCTCTTACACCCTGACCTCCACATGCCACCTTCACCCCTACTACCACCTGGCTATAACACTGTCTGCTCTGATCTGTTTACTGGCCCCTACTTATCGCTAGCCATAAACATGTCAAATCAATCACCCACTCATCCAATAAACGTCACACACATAAAAATGTAACATGCATAAACCAAAGAAGAATAGCTAGCTATAACTAACATAAGGCCAGTACATTGTTTCAGTCAACAAGGGAGATTGTTTCACTGAAAAATTAAAGATGTTCCCTGAGTTTTGTTTCCAGAGCCTATAGCTGACTGCTACGAAGTTGCTATGGCTACTCAGAGCCATGCACAGAGTGAATGCAGAACAAGTAGTGCAGGGAGCAAAGGACAGGACAGGAGATCCATCTTATGGATCCCAACTATATTTGGCATTAGTGGTCTGGACTAAGTTTTCTGGCATCTGGACGGTGCAACCTGGGGCTCTGGTATAACAACCATGCCCATCCACAGCACTAATCAGAGGCACTGTACTGAGCTAAATCAGACACCCTCCTCATTCTCCCTCTATAGCAATCTTCATCCCTCCGATGGAGGGCTTCTTGGCAGGCTCACATGCCTAGACTCAGCCTTGGGATAGGAAAGGGATGGCACTCAGTGGATGTGCCAACTTCCAGATCCCTGTCCCCGCACCCAGAGACACATAGACCCTACTGCAAACTGGCATTGATGGTCCCCATTAACAAGTGACCCCCACATACTAGAGTTTATAGGATTAATGCAGTGCATGTAGCAGGTGTCTGCCAAATTCCATTCCCATTTAAACCTCCCAGGCCATACCAGCAGTTTAATCCTATTACGACTAATTGAGTGAAGTCGGTAGTCTTTTTCAGTTAAACCAAGTTCAGCCCCTAATAGGATTTAAAAGTAAAATTTACAATGCATGGAAAAGAATAAGCAGTGGCTAGCTGGCCTAAGTGGAGTTGACCCCCTCCACCCCCCAACCCAATGATTTAGGATCTCTTTTATAAAGAGAGAGGGCTGAGGTCGAGGGTCTCTCAAGGCTAGAGGTGCTGAGAGGGGTATCAGGACTACCAGTTGGGAGGTAGTGGTGCTTATGTGGTCAGGTATGAGTCAGGGGGCTGTTGGAGGTTGGCATGTTGAGGATTGAGGCGTGGGGCTATTGGAGTTTGGTGTGGTGAGGTTTGAGGCGTGGGGCTGTTGGAGTTTGGTGTGGTGAGGTTTGAGGCGTGGGGCTGTTGGAGTTTGGTGTGGTGACACTTACGGACAAAGGGTTTGTTTATATGACAGATCTTTAGTCCATTGTGTTCATTGAAGGGACCCAACGGAGATAGATGCTCTGTTATTTATGTCACGTTTACATTTGTTTCATGTTCACCAAATTTCAGAAGGATTTAGAGGGATTTCTGGAGCAAAGCCAGTTAACATTTCATCACTACGTTCTACGCTACAAAGCAGACTTACTGATCCTAATCATTCACAACAGAAGCAGAGTTGATCTGGTAGCCGATTTGTTAACACCGTGAGGTCAAATGGATCAAAGGCCTGATGAAAGTCTTGTAGCGTGATCTTATCTTGTCCTCATAGTCAACTCTGACCTGCTTCTATCAGAAAGAGGAGAAGGGGGTGAAGAAACAACTGCCTTACACAGACTCACTCTGTCCTGCACATTCCTCCCCCGCATCCCACCAACACCCCCGTCTCTGCAGAACAAGTGAACGAGGCCAAACTGGGACACACCTATTAACCAGTGGCGTCAGGCCAGACAGCCTCAGGATCTAACCTTCGGAGACGGGGACAAGTCAGAGACAAGTTTTGGCCATATGTGTCGGGTATTAGTGCTCACTTTCGAGTGGAAACAAGGCTGGCAGTGATATGTGTCAGAAGTAGAACAGATTTCTATTTTCTACGCCTCCCTCCAGCACCGGTTGAGCGACTGTCATGTGCACGGTCACTTCTGCCTGGATAGAATCCTGCCCCCCCCCCCCAAGGCTTCAATAAAAATGAGTAGGGCACCCCTGTCCGCCGCCTGCTGTCTGTGAGTACCAATATGCTTAACTGAATTAAAGTCCCCATTCAGTCTCTGGGATACTTTTATTTTAATCATTAATATACATTTAATAAATCCCTTTAATTAATGAAAAAAAAATGTTGGGTGGCTTTTCAAAATCTCAGTCTGATGGTGTGGATGTTAGATATAAGATATGAATGGATTTACATTTTTTCCACTTTTATTTTAGCGTGATGAAGCTATTACCAACAAACCCTGCGTAAAAATATAAAAATAATACCAGAAAAGGAACCAGGCAAACCTAGTTCAGCCAGCCTGTGATTAGAAGGAATGAATGTTGTTGCCCTCACTGGATTCAAACCTAGATCTCCCATGTGAGAGGCTGTGTCTTTAACCACTACGCCACAAAGCTATACGTATGCAGAGTGTCGAAACTCCAAGGTTCTCGAAACTAGTTCCTCACATTAGCTAACATTCAAACCAAGAACAGGTATAACAGGGTCGATACACCACATTCAACGCATTAAATTTGAAAGAGATTACTGTAGGGACCGATTGGGACACACTACCTCGTCATAAAATCGCATCTTGACATTAGATCATTTTGTCACGCATTAACATCACACTAAGTTTGAATATTCAGCTAGTTAAGCATTGTTTTGAACTGACTAACGTTTCTTATTAAGGTTACTTCCACCAGAAATAGCATCTATGAACTGTATGGCTTTTGCCACTGGCTGTTTTAACAGCTTATTAGCCAGTAATAGGCTTACAAGTATCTTTTTTAGATTCTGTATCAGACAATATTATGAGAATTTCATATTGTGGGAAAAGTATTGTCTTGTAAGTTTTTTCTGGTCGGTCTCCACCTTGCTTCGTGCATGTACTGAAATTACATAGTCAATAGGGCTAATTTGGCTACTTTATATGAGTAATTGTAGGCGTTCATTGGGCGTAGACCGTAAGCTCATTCACGTACGCAAAAGTATAGTATGGGTCTTATTTATCAACAGAAGTATAGTATGGGTCTTATTTATCAACAGAAGTATAGTATGGGTCTTATTTATCAACAGAAGTATAGTATCGGTCTGATTTATCAACAGAAGTATAGTATGGGTCTGATTTATCAACAGAAGTATAGTATGGGTCTGATTTATCAACAGAAGTATAGTATGGGTCTGACTTATCAACAGAAGTATAGTATGGGTCTGATTTATCAACAGAAGCAAGCATGTGTTGCGTATGCCAGTTTGATGAATCCCAATAAACTTGCGCGCATGCAAATCGTAGGATTCCCACATACAGTATGCCAGAATTTAGTTAGAAACGTACAGAAGATTGATATGTGAGGCCCCTGATCTCTATTGGAGTCTTGGATATGCATGGAGCCAGGAGTGTTCCCACCAGGCCTGACACAGCTATTAGTGGTTTCAGCTCAAAAATACACTTCCAGTAGTATTATTCTGCCATTTTTCATTGGATGCAGGAAGTACAACATTGCAGTTTTTCAAATGAGTCCTTGAATTGTTTTAAGACGAACACACCATCGGTCATTTAACAATTTGATTGGGATTTAAGGATCTAAGTTAGTCTAGGTATATCTCCAAAAATATTGAAAATGATTAGAAAATCCAGTGAAATTGAACTTAATTGCTAATGTGCATAGAAACATTCTGTAAAACATATACTTAACATGGCAGAACTTTCTGCATGAGAGTGCTCTATAGCAATTTTAACCGATTTTTAATTCAATGGTACAATTATTTTCATGGATAACAAAGCCTCTATGCAGGAAAATATTATTGGGTTGCAGAGTCAAAAAAATGTATGAATTAGTTTGTAGCTTCAAGGCTAGTGCAACTCTAGGTACCAATAATAAAACAGAAAATGCACCCCCCTTTCCACTTGAGCCACCCTGTGGAGTGAGCTTGTGCCCTATGCATTTAACTCAATTACCCCCAAACATTCACCAGTCAAAAGCACAGCACAGGGAAGGATCTGTATATAGCTTGGTCATATTGCAGTGGAGCTGCAATATTCCCTTAGGTCCTAGCATTTGTTTATGTGACAAGACAACTTCACAAAATGGATGCTGGCAACCCTGAACAAATGTAGCTCTGGACAGTGAGACCAGCATGTATCCTACAGTATATGCTTTCCTTCTGAAAAAATAAATGTAATTGATAAATAAAATTTGACTGGTGCGGGGGACCGGCACTGCTAGAGTTCTTGTGCGGGGGACCGGCACTGCTAGAGTTCTGGTGCGGGTGATCGGCACTGCTGGAGTTCTGGTGCGGGGGACCGGCACTGCTGGAGTTCTGGTGCGAGGGACCGGCACTGCTGGAGTTGTGGTGCGGGGGACCGGCACTACTGGAGTTCTGGTGCGGGGGACCGGCACTGCTGGAGTTCTGGTGCGGGGGACCGGCACTGCTGGAGTTCTGGTGCGGGGGACCGGCGTTGGCACCTGTTCCCTGAGCATGGGAGGCAGAAGAGGCACACCTTCCTCCTTCCAAGGCTGCAGGGGCTCTACCTCCCACCCCCCTGAAGGAGCCCATAGCCCCCCCCCCCAAAAAAAAAATCGTATGGGGGGTCTTCTGGGCTGCTTGCTGGGCCTGCCTCCGGGAACGCTGACGTAGTCCCCGCCAGCATCGCCACCACCATGAACCCCTGGCTTGATCCAGGACTAGACCACAGAGGTACTCCTCATCAGAGACTAGCTCCTTGTCTTCGAGGAGTTCCCCCATGGTCCAGCTCCGCTTGGCCCTGGTGGGGTTGGCATTCTGTCATGGCTCATCCAGGATATTAGTATATTAGTATATTGTCAGAATGGCGGAAGACTGTGAAGAGAAGACTTCAAGCTGCAAATGTGACAGGTCGAGTGGAAATAAGTATGTCATCGCTAAGAAGTCAAAATAAGAAAAAGAGGCTTGCCTCGGCCATGAAGCACTGCCAGTGGACTACTGAAGACTGGAAAAAGGTCTTATTGGCCAATTAATCAAAAGTTGAAATCTTCTGTAAATTATGCAGGGTTTTTGTATGCCATGAAGTAGGTGAAAGGATGGTTCCTCAGTGTGTGACACCAACTGTCAAACATGGAAGAGGAAGCGCATGGTCTGGGGCTATTTTGTTGGATCCAGAGTAGGTGACTTGCACAGAGTGAGGGGCAGCCTGAACCAAAACAGCTACCACAGCATTATGCAGCACCATGTTATACCCTCTGGTTTTTTCCCTAGTTGGTTAGGGCTTCATGCTACAGCAAGATAATGACAGAAAACATACCTCCAGGCTATGTCAGATATATTTTAGAAGAAAAGATCAAGACGGTAGGCTTCAAATAATGGAATGACCAGCACAGTCTCCAGACTTAAACCCCATCAAGCTGGTTTGGGATGAACTGGGCAAAAGAGAGAAAGCAAAGCAACCTACCACTGCAACACATTTGTGGGAACTTCTGCAGCAGCGTTGGGAAGAACTACCTGAAAAAAATTTGATTTCCATAGCAGAAAAAATGGCACAATGATGTGTTTAGCTGTTATGCCTGCATTTTGATAAGTCAAAAAATTTAGATAAAATGTTGATAAATAAAAAGATTCCATGATTTCTTTTTTGTCTCCAATTGTTTATTTGATCTATGCTTTAATGAGTACATTAAGACATTGTATATTAGAGTAGAGTACATTAAGACATTTAACTGTGTGAATTTCAGTAAAAAATAGAAAAATGTAAAACTTCTGACTGGTAGTGTATAAACAATATATAATAACAAGAAACCAGGCAAGCCTAGTTCAGCCGGCCGCAATAGAAAGTGTTGCCATCTCAAGATTCGAACCCAGGTCGCCCACGTGAAAGGCTGTGTCGTTAACTGTTACACCACAGAGCTGTACATTTGCTGCCTGTCAGTATAGCCTCTTGTCTATACTGACACCCAGCATCTGTATATCCTGAACAAATCCTCTTTTGCCACTGGCCGTTTTAATAAGTTAATTGGCCATTCGTGTATGACATTGATACAGTTAAACTGACTAACGTTTCTTACTAAGTTTACCCCCACCACAAATAGCGTCTATGTATGCCGTTTGCAACTGGCCGTTTTAACAGCGTATTAGCCAGTAATAAGCTTTACCGGTATCTACTAACTTACTGGAATAGTCATAAGAATTGAGCAATTGCCAGCGAGTCTGCCAAAGCTATTTCATTTCATGGCATAAGAACGTATTTTTTTCTTTCATGGCAAAACAACATACTTTTTTCTTTCATTCGTGAATGATATTTATACAGTAACTATCAATAAAAGTGACGATAACTAACTTTTTCATCAAGTGAAAAGACGAGAGAATCGTGGAATCTACCAGAAATGATTAATAAATGTTGTTGCTCAATAGATTCAAACTTACGTCTTCCACGTGAGAGGCACTGTCGTTAACCACTACGCCACGACATTACATGTTTCAGCAGTCGCAAGACTCCATTGAGGATTGTGTTAAACTGACTAATGTTTCTTATCAAGTTTACCTCCACCATAGCGTCTATGAACTGTATTGCTTTTGCCACTGGCCGTTTTAACAGCTTATTAGCCAGTAATAGGCTTACTAGTATCTACTTACTTCCTAGGAATAATCATAAGAATTGAGCAATTGCTAGCGAGACTGAGGTTGAACTTTTCCATGCCAGAAACAGTCGCAATATAACCGTATACAGTTTCAGTTAAGGCTTACTATAATGTAGATACTAACAGTTTTAGCCAGCAAAGTTTTCGTCTATAAGGAATAATTCATAATGCATACATCGCTTCGCCTGCGAGGAGATACGAACTCGGGACCTATAGTTCACAAGTCCGCTTCTCTAACCACTACGCTATTTAACAAGGGATAGTCAGTCAGTCACTCACTCACTCACTCAGTAAGAGACATTCACTCTTCTTAGCCGGCTCAGCTTACGCGGTCCGGCAAAAAGTATATAACAAAATTGTTTTATAATTATTAAATACAGACCAATGAACAAAGACAACAAATACAAAATACTAAAGTCAGGTTCAGTCAGTTTCAGTGGATTTAAGAACAGAAAAGGGTAGAGGCCATTAAATGCTTTTCTTAACAGCAGAGTCGCTGCAGTGTAAACAGTGTTTAGAAGTGCGTTCCAGAAATGTGCCCATTCTGCAGTATACTTAATTATAGTTTGTTTCCATTTATGAGAGCCCTGTCACCCATAGTTTTTTGGTTTGTTGCGGGGCTGCTGAAGAGAGATGTACGGGGAGAAGTGAAGGGTCTAGGGCAAGATGATTTTATCCATAGAATGAGCCATTAAAACTTTACATTCTGCACCCATCATCTGCAAACCAGGACATGACATCTTCACTGATATGCTTTCAGATGGAGAGAGCAATAAAGTGGCCCAACTGACAATAAAATGATTATTTGCAGTCTTTTCCAACCAATCACATTGACACAGACAGACAATGTGATTGACTATTCTTTATCTATAGTGTAAATCAAGTGTGGCGTTCCCAACAGGCCGTTAAACTGGCTTAAACTGTGACAGAGATCAAGGCAATTAACCCTTCCAATAGCTAAGGGAAAGGACATGGGTAGGGCAAGGAAAGTACACCATTAAAGGGACCAAGAGACATCAAATTTTAGCCATTTCTTTTACAGATGTCGCCCGGGCCAATATAGCAGAATTAAAAAAATCTGCATTAAGTTTACGTTTCCCATTGCAATTCAACACACTTGAAATACATAAAATATTATACTTCCACAACAACACATTCAAGTTGAAAAAGATAATTGTGACATTAAGAAGATTCAGGGCCCCTGAATGGAGCAACTAAGTATGGTTGTGTGCCTCGTCATGCTCTATTGATTCCTTGTGGTGGCTTGGGAGCCTGTAAGCTCAATTGCGGTAGAAGGCCTGAGTGTGCATCCTTTCTGGTGTGTTAGGATTCCACTTTAGACTTTCTGGTTGAGCGAGCAGTGTGATAAGAACCAGAATGGCATTGTATGTGCTTTAGAAGACATACATCACAGCACTGACTGTCCTGAGTGCATAGAGCTGCAGCTAAGGGCCTTACCAATGAATTGGATATGAAAAATTGGGCAGAAAATACAGGGTAAAAGTTTAAAAATAAGAAAAAAAAGAAAATATTTTGACTCAACTGCAAATGCTCTCCATGTGCATTGGGGCAGTAAAGTCAAAGTTGTTGCTATTTTTGCTGTTCACTCAAGACAAATATGATTCAATATGGTTTTAATATGAAATACGATTAAATTGTACATGAAATATGGTTAAAATATGAATAAGTACAAAAGTAGCAAACGTACAGACGATCACCTTTTATTTCTGGATGTTTTAACAAATATATATTTTACCAACTAAGAATAATAGCACTATCAGACTTCCATCCCCCCATTCCATGCGAGCATAAATATTGGGACAATTCAACTTAAATGTATAATAATGCATAAATGTATAATGTATAAATGTGTAAGCCAGTATTCAGTGTTTCTTTTTCTTTTTCAGGACATTCCAAACTATTGATACGGCTATGCCAAAATTTGTGCTATGGGCTATTGAGTTTCTTTTTTTTTGCATCCAAATTGGTTGCTTTTGTTTCATGTACAGCTCCCTAGTCTTCATGGTGGATTATGCCTACAGACACCAAAAGCAGACTCCAAAGGCAAAAGCAAAGGAAATAACTGAGGCTACACATACACAGCTCTTAGGCGGCCAGCAATGGAATTCTTAAAAATGTAAATACGAACATGAAATCTAAAAACCATGAAAATTAAGAATGAGAATTGAAGGGGGGCGGGGGGGGGATCAAAGATTTAGATTAATTGGCATAATGCAAGGTGGCTGGGCACAGTGAGGGAGAGTGTCAGTGTTAGTAGGCAGAATCCCCACCATCCTCAAAGTAAGATGGTCTGCACAATTAGCCGCGCAACCCTTGACCCCGGTCCGAATAATTAATGAATAACAGAGGGGATAAAGACAAAAGGCGTAGAGAGGTTTGGGCGAAGGAGTGCAGGCAGCGTAATACATCAAAGCGGGCCGGTAATTGGCCCGGTGGCTTTCATTCTTTGCCCTATTTCTTTCAATTCATTGACTCAAAATAATGGGTTCAGGTTCATTATCAACAGGTCGTAAGCTTTGGGAGTGCAAAACTTTTAACAGGGTTAGGGTTGGGCTGCGCTGCTTTTGGCTGTGTTGGGCTATGTTGATGGGTGAGCAGTAAGCTAGCTAGCCCTGACAACATTATTAGCGACCAACACCCAGGGAATAGAAAAGAGTCGTACAGGTACAGAGAAAAAGAATCAGAGTGGCCATCGTATTTAAGGAAGAGGTGAAACATTTTCTGGGAACAAACACTGCAGCGAACCAGGTAGTCATAGCCATTATGCTGGAATATAATTGGTACGGGCAGGTAAGTAAAAAAAAAAGCTTTTTACACTAATATATTTCTGGGAATAATTTGCTAGCGCTGACTTCAAAGTCAAGAGAAACAATGTATAATAAATCATGATACAAAAACGAAAGTACAAATATAATAATCTAATAATGATTTAAAATGGCATCATGATAGTAGTCTCTTTTGGGAATTATGGGCTTCATAGCAATTCAAAAATAAAATATCTAATGGAGGCCATGAATGGAACAAGTGTATGTGAAGTTGTAATCACTGAATTGACTTTTAGATATTCATGCAACTGGGTTATAAGGCCAACATAGTTTCCTGAGCTCTTTGATGATGAAAGATATCCCTAGTCAAGGCCACACCACTTGTTTACTGAGATTATTCCCTACCATGCTTTAACTATGTAAGCTCCTCAGTTCCCGAATTGGTTGAGACACACAGTTGAAATAAGTTCAATGGGTATGAGAGTAACAGCACGTGAACGGGAAAAGTCTGGTGACGTCAGCAATGTTATGGTTACACTCTAATAGTATCAGTGTTTATTGAACCCATAGTCTAAGGATCATGCAATACACACTAATTTAACAGAATAGATAGAAAAGCTGTGGCATTTTGTATTTGTTAATGGTGAATTAATATGCACAACCTGAAGAATTGAAAGAGACTGATGAGACTGATACTCTGTGTTCTCTGACAGGACGTCAGAAAGAAGTGAGGGTCAGCCTTAACTGAATTAGTCTCAACGTGAGACCTACATCTTCTGTTGCTATTTTTGAGCTTACAGAGTGTCAGTACAGTAGCACATTCACCGAAAACAGTGAGGACCATTCACCTTTCTTCCTATCCTGTCATATCCGTACTACCATCAGGTCTGTCTGCATTTGCGGATGGCCTCACGTCAGAGGACACAATTCAGAAGGACCGAAACATCAGATCACGTGTAATTACCCCGACTCACGCTACATACCGTGGCCAAAAGGAGAGAGTGGAGGAGATTAACTCAATTTCCGTAAAGTACAGATTTCAAGCAGAAGACACGTGATTGTTGTGGATAAATACCTTAGCGTTTGTGATGGTTCTGATCTAACCCCGGCTCTTACGATACACACTCTCCCTCTTTCATTGCTGTTTAAAGGGTTTTCTATGGTAACACTACCTGGTTGTGCCGTTTCAGGCAATTAATACTCTAATAAGTCTTAAGCCTGTCTTTTTGGTCTGGAGGGAACCCCACTGCGATGAAAGTGCCCGTGTGTCGGGTCACGTTAGCCTCACACAGGTGCTCGCTCCTTCCCCACCTCTCCCCGCTGCAAATCAGATCATAGTGAGGCTGAAGCTGAAGGGAATGGGGGAGACTTGATGGGGAGAGGTAAGACGAAAGGTGGAGAGAGGACTCTCAGGAATGTTGCAATTGTCCTCCGCTCTGGAAGTGTTTCTGTAAACACAGGGATTATGAGCAGAGTCCTGTTACATTAGAGACCAGGCTAGAACAACCATTCGGCCTCTTTAAGGATGTTACATATTTTAAAGGCTTAGAGGCCCACTGCTGAACTCGAATCACAGGGAACACCATTTGAATCATCCTATCATGATTCCATGGATTTGAGATAAAGCTTTGAGATGAAGGGAACCCCTGATTATTGATTCTGTTGGCAGGTTAATCATCTCAGTTAACCAAGATCTAAAGTCATGGGTCCATAGGTGTTAAGAGATTAGATCTGACATGTTAAGAAGAGCTTCACCCTCTTCCTTTGAAAATTACCGGCAAACCCATTAGGCCCCCTCCACCCTAATTGGACCTATGCTAACACCTGTGATTTTGGGGATTTTCACAATGAATTCTTGTCCTGTCACGCAAACCATTGCTGATCATGGTTATCGGCCCATAGCTAAAGTAGCATGCTAGCATACACCTGCTACCGTATGCTCACAACTCAGAGCAAAGTGTACCTTAAAGAAAAGCCCAAGGGCCCAGCTGGAGAGGTCTCAGAGGGTGTCTGACTCGCCAGAATGAGAAAGGGAGCTTATCTGATGACTTCCAAATCATGGTCGATTTCCTCTGTGACTATCTGGCTGATCGACAGTGGCTCAGGTCCCACAGAGGCAGGGCAGAGACAGGGTGCAGGACAGTGTCCAGGGCAGGATGGGACAAGGGCCCTCAATGACAGGCCAGCCATGGGAGGCTGGTACACTGGTGTACTTTGTACTCCCCATGGCCTCTTCTTTTTCAATATCAAATGAAACTCAGGCTGAGCTGGTTAATCAATTAAGAAAAAGGAAAGGGGGTGGGGGTGTGCTGGTAAAGAAATAGCCATTGATCCAATTTAAAGCAGACTGGCCTGGATAATGAATGTATTAATGTATAAAGACGTTTGAATATTAAAATCTATCTGATTAAGTTATCAAATGTAATTGATGACCTCTATAGTAGAGTGCTTTGGGAGAGTTCGTATTATCTGACCTAACTGACATGGTGTAGTTGTATTTATAAAATGTAGTAGACAGAGTACAAGTGAAGCCCACGCATGGGACCTTAAGGGAGTTGTATGGCATACAAAGAGGGCCCATATCTCTCAGTGCTGTTTTTTGGGATCTCGTATTTCCTGTATCATTTTGTGTGAGATACAGTAGCAGCTCACTTGTCTCAGTATGTGGCAAAACAACACATGGCCGACACATGGATGTAACAAGGCAAATGAAAGTGCAACCCCCATTTCTGAAAAAGTTGTGATGCTGTGTAAAATGGAAATAAAAACAGAATGCAAAGATGTGCAAATCATTTAAACCCTATCATCAAGAGAAAATAGTAAAAATACAACATTTCTATGGTTCAAAATGAACATTTTTATTGTTCCTAGAAAAATATATGCCCACTTTTAATGTGATGCCACAAAACATCTGGGACAGATGCAACAAAAGACTGGAAAAGTTGTGTAATACAAAAAAAGAACCTGGTGGAACATCTCACAACTAATTAGGTTAATTGGCAACAGGTCAATAACATGGTTGGGCATAAAAAGACCATCCCAGAGAGGATGAGTCTTTCAGAAGTAAAGATGGGGAGGGGTTCACCCCTCTGTGAAACACTGAGCAGGCAAATAGTGCAACAATTAAAGAATAACATTTGTCAGTGTAAAATTGCAAGTTTGGGGATCTCATAATCTACAGTACAGTACATAATATCATTAAAAGATTCAGATAATCCAGAGAAATCTCTGTACGTGGTGTACAAGGCCGAAAACAAATATTGGATGGCCATGATCTTCGGGGCCTCGGGTGGCCCTGTATTAAAAACAGACACGATTCTTTCATGAATATCACTGCATGGGCTCAGGAACACTTCCGAAAACCATTGTCTGTGAACACAGTACGTCGCTGCATCCACAAATGCAAGTTAAAACTCTACCATGCCAAGAAGAAACTATATATAAACTAGATCCAGAAGCTGCGTTCTCTGAGCCCGAGCTCATTTAAAATGATGAAGGCGAAATGGAAAACTGTTGATTTGTTTTGATTCGTCTTTTTGGGAATCATGGATGCCACATCCTCCGACCTAAAAAGGAGAGGGACCATCCAGCTTGTTATCAGTGCACAGTTCAAAAGCCAACATCTGTGATGGTATCGGGGTGCATTAGTGCACATGGCATGGGTAACTTGTACATCTGTGAAGGCAACAATGCTGAACAATATATACAGGTTTTGGAGCAACATATGCTGCCATCCAGACGATGTCTATTTCAGGAAAGGCATTGCTTATTTCAGCAAGACAATGTCAAACCGCATTCTGCACATATTATAACAGTATGGCTCCAGAGTAAAAGAGTCTGGGTGCTAAACTGGCCTGCCTGCAGTCCAGACCTGTCACCCATTGAAAACATTTGGTGCATTATGAAATGAAAAATATGACAAAAGAGACCCTGAACTTTAGAGCAGCTGAAATCCTATATCAAGCAAGAATGGGAAAACATTACACTTTCAAAACTTTAGCAATTGGTCTCCTCAGCTCCCACCGAAAAGGTGATGCAACACAATGGTAAACATGCCCCTGTCCCAACTTTTTTGAAACATGTTGCTGGTATCAAATTCAAAATGGGCATATTTTTCCAAAAACAATGACATTTCTCTGGTTCAACATTTGATATGTTGTCTTTGTACTATTTTCAAATAAATATAGGGATTAAATGATTTGCACATGACTGCATTCTGTTTCTATATGAATTTTACGCAACGTCCCAACTGTTTTGGAAATGGGGTTGTGTAAGTCTAAATGGCGTATTCAGCCAGGCTATACGATGTAAGCTCTGTGCATTCACATGTATGTGTTGAGGACTGCTGAGTTGTTCAAAGGTTCATGCAGGTGAAATCGTGATTTGTCCTGTTCTCTCCTTACGATATTTCCTCACTTCGAGGTCAAAATAATCCTATTTGTCCTGTGAAAATGATCATAACGCCCTGTTCTGTGTAAAATGTTAAAACAACTATCCCTGTAATTACACCCTGTTCAGGAGCGATGGAAATGTTGATCCATATCATGCCTTACAATGATTCGATTCTTGTAGACCAATGGCCTTTCATTTGGGTAACCTGCTGTAGACCATCCCATCATTTATTCAGAGCCATGTTTAAAAATCTGTCCCTAACATCTCCTTTGCGAGGTCCCTAACACCTCCCTTGCGGGGTCCCTAACACCTCCCTTGCGGGGTCCCTAACACCTCCTTTGCGAGGTCCCTAACACCTCCTTTGCGAGGTCCCTAACACCTCCTTTGCGGGGTCCCTAACACCTCCCTTGCGGGGTCCCTAACACCTCCATTGCGGGGTCCCTAACACCTCCTTTGCGGGGTCCCTAACAGCTCCTTTGCGAGGTCCCTAACACCTCCCTTGCGGGGTCCCTAACACCTCCTTTGTGAGGTCCCTAACACCTCCATTGCGGGGTCCCTAACACCTCCTTTGCAAGGTCCCTAACACCTCCATTGCGGGGTCCCTAACACCTCCTTTGCGGGGTCCCTAACAGCTCCTTTGCGAGGTCCCTAACACCTCCCTTGCGGGGTCCCTAACACCTCCTTTGTGAGGTCCCTAACAGCTCCTTTGCGAGTCCATCCACAGCATAGGTGCATTATTAGGTCTTGAGTGAGTTCAGTAGGTTGGTATTAATGACCAGGTTGAACTTAATAAAGACAAGGAACAGTGGTGTTCAGGAGGACCTTCCTCTCCGGCCCCTCTATCCTCATGTTCAGGGTCAGTTCTCACCTCACCCTGGGTGCTTGTAGTTAACACTGATCCCCTCCCGTGCTCTGTCGCTCATTCAAAACATCCAACGGTGCGATTTTGCAGGGCACAAAGACAATCTGGACAAACGCCCCTTTGTCTAGCCCACACAAACCATCCATTATTAGTTCATGTAAGGTCAAAGTTGATTGCATTTTCTGCTTAGTTCTCATTAAACAGCTATTGCATTATTTAATTTCCCACAATCGAATTAGGAAGGAGGGAGGGGGGCGTGGGGGTAATGAATATATCTACAGCAAAAGCTTTTGAAAAGCGGTTTGCAAATTTAGCCCGCAGATGGACTTCATGTGCACTTCAAAAACTTTAGTGGAGAGATCCTAAAGGTTGGTGGAAGGAGAAAGGATGTGACCAGTGTTGATTTTTATCTCCAGTCTGCACATTATAGGTCAGGCAGGGTTGCGTTTAGCAACTCTGATAGAGGAATCAATGAAAGATGATTCACAACACGAGCTGTAAATATCGCCCTGGTCGACATGAAACTGGGGCATTTTTTGTGAGCTGTCAGCTTTTCTCCCTCACTCAGGGAGCCGATGATAAATCAAAACAATGGGGGAGCAGCCTGAGCTTACCAGAATCAGACAGCCATGACAGGCCAGCTAATAGTTCCCTCTCATTTCATCCACCCTGACATTTGGTGCAAAATGGACCAATTGTTTTCAATTCTCTTACCTCTATCAGTCCAATCTCCTTCTACTCTGAGCGCAAACTTGGATGGTCTGAAAGCCTGTTGTTTTGCTAACTGTTTCTAAATGAAAACAGGCTAGGTTAAAAACCCACAGATGATAAGAAGCATTGATGATTTCAAATAAGATCTGAGGTTTAGCTATGGAGTTAGAGAGTGAGGGATAATTGCATTATGTACTGTAAGTAACTGTATTTAGCCAGACTATAACCAATGTAAACACTGAACCTACCCTAAATATAGACTAAGAAATGGCTAGATGGAACGAGAAGATCCTATCTCTTAACTGTATCAACTAGACGGCACACGAAGATCATATCTCTAAACTGTCTTTGGAATTGACAAGATTACGCAAATATTTTTCTATGTTTACTAACCATGTAAAATGACAAAGAAATCCAGGTATATGCTTTATATGAAATAAAGTAGAACAATACTATGGTATATAGCCAATGTTTTATGATGATACTACCCTTTTTGTCTATACTAATAGAACAAAAAACCTAATAAAAACATTTGGATTTTCAATCTGTTTGGTAGGGAGGGTATCAACTGATCAACTGCTTGGCTGATTTGCATAATGTTATCACAATGTTAGTTTGTTGCATTAAAAACAAAACAGACACTGACTTATGAAGACAGAGATTATTTGTAAAATCCAATTAAAATTCAAAAGACATCATGAGGACATTCTATTGACAAAAACAATCTAAGGAAGCATACACTAATTAATTCACCTGCATTTCTTAGAAATTGTTCTTTATCACACATTTTTAAACATATAACCAAATAAGCTTCTCAAAACAATAATGGTAATTTACTGATTCCATTTTTGCATTATCAATTGTATTGTTGCATGCTTCTCAATATAAACACTGCTGGTATTGTCTGCTTTTGACAATATATTTTTAATACCACTACTGCCACTAACATCTAGTTATGAAACAAAAAACATTAAACAGGTAAGTTTTTTTGGATGTAAAAAAAAATAAAAATCAGTACATTTGTTCCATAAAATTTTATCCTCTACTCAGGATACAGAAAATACATCTCTTCACTTATCTCCTAAAGTGCCTCCATGTTTCAGGTGTGACAACAGTGAGATTAAAGTAGCGCTACACAACCAATTCTCTCAGCATCACCCGACTTAAACCAGACCTGTTCCCCTATGGCACCACTGAGCCTACAATAACATCACCCCGAAGATGACAATAAAGAGGATCCATTTAGTCCCAGACCGGCGGTCATCTCAAGGGTCAGTCAGGGTAAGGAATAAAGAAGGGCTTTCAAGACTGCAGACACAGACACAGCGGTTACCTATAAGCCACCGCTCTGCTGGGCTGGGCAGCATTGTGCCCCACGGTCGGAGAGGATAAGAGAATCATGTGGCAAGAGATGGTCATTTGGTGATTTAAGGGCTGGTCAACATCAGGGAGGTTTACAATTCAGTTTCTTCACAACATGTGAAGTTGTAGCTGCTAATGCTTGTGTAATCTAGTAATCTTGGGTAATCTTTTGTGTTGTGGCCAGGAAAAGCTATGGCCATTTACTGATGGTGGCAGGGACACCATGGGGACATTCTGAGCCCTCACATTGTATTGTAGCACCCTGTAGCTGAATAAGCTTCTTTAATCTCACAACAACATGTTTATCGAAGGAATGTGCCAGAAAAGACCTCAATTCAACCTATAGGTATGGTATTCAACCTACATTAATACAACTCAAGGGTGCTAGTTTTCTGTTGTCTGTCTGTCTATGTCTCTGTCAGTTTCTATGTCTTTCTCGATTTCTCTGTTTTCGTATTTGTCTGTATGTCGGTCTCATCTCTGTCTGGCTCTCTCACTGTCTGTCTGTGAGCAGCACTTCACCATAGTTCTGGATAGGCTTATCTCTGGCAGGGAAGAACATACAGGCAGCCCTCTCATTGACACAGCTAGCTTCATAAAAACATCAGCATACCTTCCAATCATCCAATTTACAGTACTTTCTAATTAGTGCCATTTAAAGAGAAGCAAAGACAAGAAAGCGGGCAGGGAAGAGGATGGCTGTAGATGCCTTAGCTCTCAGGTGTCCCTGTGAACAGCCTTTTTTGTCGTCTACGACAGGAACGGAACGGGCTAATTGATTTAAGGGAGAAAATCACATTACTCCATTTTCTTGTAATTGCATCTCCTGCTACATGACTAAAGAAGAACAGTTTTATTTATCTCTCACCTCAACCCTACCGAACGTTTAGAAATGTATGACATTTTTATGTAACATTGCTGCTCCTCTTATTTTAAACAGTATGTGCATGTGTCTATCATCTAGAATAAAAAAGCTTTTAATTTTATTTAAAATGTTCATAATAAAATTTAAAATGTCATCGTTTTCTACCTACACATTACAGCAGCTGTTCTTGTGGGTATAACTAAATATTGAATTTATACAGCTGCCTGGGGTAGATGAAGCAGGCTTCCAACCACTTCTGTTTGTGAAGTTGGACCAATTTATGTTGTATATGATGAGCACACTAGAGAAACTTGAAGCTTTTGACTCTATCTACTGGGACTGCATTGATTGGCAGTTGAGGGGTGTGTTCAGTTGTTTTAAAACCAATTTTAATCATCAGTATACTTGGTGATGATTAAAAATTGTGTTTGTGAAGTCATGGTTGAACCATCCAGCTGACTGCTTCTTCCCTAAATAGTTCTTGCATAGTTTGTGATTTGGGTCATTGTCCTGTTGTAGGCGGAAATTGTCTCCAATCAAACACTGTCAACAGAGTATGGCATGGCATTGCAAAATGGAGTGATAGCCTTCCTTCTTCAAGATCCCTTTAACCCTGTACAAATCTCCCACTTTACCATCACCAAAGCACCCCCAGACCATCACGTTGCCTCCACCATGCTTGACAGATGGCGCCAAGCATTCCTTCAGCATCTTTTCATTTGGTCTGCATCTCACAAATGTTCTTCTGTCTGATCTGAACACCCCTAACTAAGATTTGTCCGTACATAACCCTTTTTTCCAATTTTCCTGTGTCCAGGGTCTGTATTCTTTTGTCCATCTTAATCTTTTCTTTTTATTTGCCAGTCTGATTTATGGATTTTTCTTTGCAACTCCTGGAGTTGCTTCTTCACTGTGGACTTTGAGACTGGTGTTTTGCGGGTACTATTTAATTAAACTGCCAGCTGAGGACCTGTGAGGCATCTGTTTCTCAAACTAGACACTCCAATGTATTTGTGCTCTTGCTCAGCTGTGCATCCAGTCCTCTTTCTATTCTGGTTAGAGACAGATTGTGCTGTTCTGTGAAGGGAGTAGTACACAGCGTTGTACGAAATCTTCAGTTTCTTGGCAAACTCTTGCATGGAACAGCCTCAAACTCATTAGAATAGACTAATGAGTTTCTGTGGAAAGTTCTTTTTTTCTGGCCATTTTGAGCCTGTAATTGAACCCACAATTGCTGATGCACCAGATACTCGACTAGTCTGAAGAACGCCAGTTTTATTGCTTTTTTGATCAGCACAACCGTTTTCAGCTGTACTAACATAATTGCAAAAGGGTTTTGTAATGACCAGCTAGCCTTTTAAAATGATAAACTTGGATTAGCAAACACAACGTACCATTGGTACACAAGACTGATGGTTGCTGATAACGGGCCTCAGTACGCCTATGTAGATATTCCATTAAAAATCAGCCGTTTCCAGGTGCAAAAGTCATTTACAACATTAACAATGTCCACACTCTATTTCTGATCAATTTGATGTTATGTTAATGGACAGAAATGTGCTTTTCTTTTGAAAACAAGGACATTTCTATGTGACCCCAAATTTTTTAATGGTAGTGTAGGTTGGAGCTTCACAGCCCTTCATTCTGCTCTGTGGACAAATCTATTGTTAGGGCGGAAACAGAAGTATCTTGTCATTACATCCTTTGACTCGACAGAACAGACAGAGAAGATCTTCAGAGCCCCAGGATGGTCCATTTACTTTGTGCTGTTAAAATTCATATGATAAAACCATCCAGTGTCATTGGTGCAGTGCCCCCTCAAAGCAAATATGAAAAAAGTACTGGGGGTACAGCCCTTCTGAAGCGGAGAGTACAAATCGCTAAAACAATCCTGAAATCTTTAAAAAATACAAATGATATACAAATTTATTAGACAGCTAAGCTGACTTAAGCACCTAATTAGCCTTTAATATTTAGTAAATAGAGACTGTCAGACGGCCCCCCAGACTTTTCACAATGTGGTTTTGGCCCTGAACTAGCACAACTAATTCACTAATCAAGGGCTTGATGATTCACTTGCAAGCTAAATCAGGTGTGCTAGCATTGAAATACTTCGATGAAAAAGTAGACTGAAACCATATTTCGTCCGCAAGAAAAACTTATATTGACACCATATATTGAAGGCTACATGTATTCTACAGAAAATACAACATTATTTTTACAAAAACCAGGTCAAATGTTACAGACACAAACCAACTTATATACCAACATCAAGCTTGAGGTAATAGTTCGGCACACATATACCTCTGACGTTAAAATGGCTGTAATATTTAATTTATATATGAATCATTAAAGTGCAGTGGTGTGGCTATTATGCATTCCTTTTCTAGCAGGATAAAACAGCCTTCAGATGTGGTAGCAGGACTTTGAAGTCTTGCCTCAGAAGCAGACCAACTCTTACAGGAAGTGCCTCGCTCATGTTTTAAACATACGTGCCGTGGTGCATGGGACTAACAAAGGTGAGCATTTTGGATGGGCCCCTAAGATGGTACGGTAAATAGCCAGCCAGGAATTTCAGCAGTGAGAAAAAGCTAAAGCATAAAATAGAAATCTACAGTATATATTCACACACATTCACAAACACAGACACAGAGACAAAAACTTGTGCATGTGCACACAAACATAAACACAAGAGAGAGAGAGTGAGTGAGGGGGAGATTAAGCTTGTTGGAGAAACAACCACTTGTTGGAGAACTCCAACTTCCTTCCCATTTAAAACATCCTGTCCACTAAACATGGCCACTAAACTCAGAACAAAAGTATACTAAAACATGGGCTATAAATTTCACTGCTGATTTGACCAGAAAATCAAAAGAATTATACTCAACAGGTCCTCCTAAGGCGGTAACCTAATGGTATTAGCTTAAGGATAACCCAACAATAATGAAATAATGACTGTTCAGGCCACAGGAAGATGTTTTGACTGGAGAGTGCTGATAATGGCTGATAATGGATGGTATTGGACAGATATTGAATGGAAGCTCAAAGTGACGGACGGAAGACGTGTGCCCATCGGCCGAAGTGATGATGCGTAAGCATCGTAGTGGACAGAAAGGGGAGGGTGTCAGCATTTCCAGCACCCCTATTTCCCAGGGCTACACATTCAGGCCCAGACACGTGTATATATCACAGTGCCCTCCATCCGAAATGTCACATTACGCAGCCTTACTACACAGAAATATGACCTACACTGAGCGTTTCAGTTTTAAGTCAGCCGTGCACTCCGAAGACCATGTGCTTGCTATCTGCATTTGAAATGTAATCATTATAATGCAATTTGCCCCTTATTGCATTCGCTGTACTTAAATTCAGCTCTGAAAGGTTTACTTAACTGTGTCTAAAGATATTAGGCTGTTTAATCATTGTATTGTAAGTATTTATAAAAATGACTTAGCAAGAGGTAGCAAGGATTGTGCAATAGCGACATAAAGACAAAACATGTCCCAAATATTATGCAGAGAATGTTTTTCTTAAAACCTTATCGGCCTCATCCATTCAATCTCTGTCCTCGTATAGAAGCGGTTCTATTAGATTGTAGTCAATTCCCTAGCTGTTTTTTTTGTGGATTAAATATGTCCCACTTCCAGTTTGCCAGCCTCAGTGTTTCTGGTAGAGAGAGTTTCTGGTCTGCACACTGACTTCTGAATGACCTGCCAAAGGCTTTCATAGGAGCATCTCATAGTGACAGAGGGTTAAAACAGTGACCTCACGCGTGCTGTGTGTGTGTGTGTGTGTGTGTGTGTGTGTGTGCGTGTGTGTGTGCGTGTGTGTATATGTGTCTGTTCGCAGTAAGGGATTGCAGGGGAAGTGAGTGTCAGCAAGATAACCTGAGAGGAATGTGCTGATCAGAGCTGGAAGGGTTTCAGGCAGGAAAGTGTAACAAGCTACAGGCAGGAACACAGAACTTGCCTGCATCAGAACAACTGCCATCTGCATTTCTCCTGCCATAAGGCCTTTTGCTACCCAGTGCACAGGGTTGCAACAAGTGGCTCAACCACATGCACACGTGCGCGCGCACACGCACGCACGCACACACACACACACACACACACACACACACACACACACACACACACACACCCAAAGGAAGCAGCCCTGCTCTCCAAAAAGCTGATGTGTCATGCCTTCCTTTCCGCCCTACGTTAGTTTCAGCAAAGCTCAGGAAACTAACACAGTCCTCTCTTCTTGACGTTTTGGTGTGGGGGGGTCAGGCAGGCTGTACCCCAGATCTTTCTTCCTCTGTCGCCCTGAGTTGCTTCTGCAGGGGGTGGCCGTCACACACGGAGCCATGAGTCGATGCTGTGTGGTCAAAGTGATTACCCTGACGGAGATCCAGGTGCTGCCGGTATGTGCCAGGGAAAGAGGGGATAAACAGGGAAAATGGGAGAGAGGAGAGGAAGTGAGTGGGGAAGAGGGTCTCTACACAGCCTGAATGATGTGTGCATGCAGGTTCACTTTCAGGTATTCTAGGCTCTTGTGAAGTGCATCGTATTAGTTGATTGGTTTGCATAATGTGTGTGTGTGTGTATGTATATATACACACACATATCGTGGGGTTTTAGAATGCTGTTTTCTGTGTGTGACATATGAATTACACATTTGCTATGTACTCACGCACACTAACCTACGCACATCTCCCCAGATAACGTGATCTTAGCGACTGACGTTCCGAACAGGATTACACAGCGAGAAATCTTGATTCTATGAATCTTTAGTTTTGTCTGCGTGATAGTCTGTGTTCTCACCATGCAGTCTCAGCTACGTGGTCACATATATTTATTGGTTAGTAATTATTAGTAGTTAGTAGTTATTGGCTCAGTAAATGTAATGAACCATGACTGAGAACATATCTGTCATGGTCCATAACAGACTCTATCAGCGTCTCTAATCTATAGCACAGAGCATTATAGCATCTTGGTGATAGTTCACCATGCTTCACACTTAATGTAAGTCAACAGAACACTAGAAAAGTTGGGATTCATAGTAAAGAATAATCTCACAGTTTCAAGGTTCTAAGGTATTGCCCAGAATTGCCAAACGGCATGTCTAACTGTACTAACAACCCAATGTTTCATAATCAAAATTTTTCTGAAGTGAAAAAAGAACTTGGGTAAGAGTGAAACTGAGTGAAGCAACAGCTGGCCATTTAAAGAATGGTAGCTACCTGCGAGTTCTGCGACAGACAGCAGCATGCGTCATTACAGACCATATGTTTTCACTGAGTTCAGAGAGAAAGTAGCCAACATGCTAAAGTATCGCTGTACAGTACGGGCTGAGGTAAATTTTTGTCAGTTTGTCACAATTGTAAGTAGATTACAATCTGAATGGAAATATTTAGTCTAATTTGTGAATTAAAAATTGTATTCATGTAAAGGTTATATTAAAGTTGAAGTAACTTTAGGACTCTCTTGCTTGTTGTTGATATGAGAATGTATATGGATACGAAAATGACTTGATCACAGCTTTTGACTAGCTACGATTAGACGTATATTTATCTTGTTCAATTTGATATACTCTGCTTCCCATTCAACTTCCTTTTATTATAGCTGCCAGAATAGTATTTCAGGAACATGATGCACTTTCTTAATCAATCACGGCTGTGTTGTGTGAAATAATGGTGGGATGCTTTACATCAGATTACGAGATGGAGCGTAAACTTCAACAGTCGGTGCCAGAGTGTTTAATCCGTCAGATGACTGTGTTTTTCTCTCCTCTGCCTGTGCGACATTCCTCATTTTAGTGGCTTAAGTAGCTAAAATGAAGTTATCAGGTAAACACAGCAGAAGTTCTAACGGGAATTGAACCTCTCATGGATGTCCTCCCCACAGGCCATCAGAAAAAAACAACAACTAAAAAAACAACAAATCAATGCTCAGATTCAACCATAAGCCAACTGCATGGGGAGCACAAAATATGATTAGCTGATGCCTGGTGTTATGAATACTGCTTAAGATGCCAGTCAAATACTATGGAGAGTATTTAACTACATTTATTGTACAGAGGGACAGAATGTACTATGGATCAAATAACACAAAAGTGACTTGGGTCTATTTTTTTTTTAAATAGGAGATGACTATTATTAGTTTTTACCAAACCCATAGAGGACGTGTATCCTTTCATTGCAGCAAACCCACAAAACAAAAGGGACTCCATCAGTTCTAATGAGAGGAATAGAGAAGAAACGCAGTCTACTCCATTTACTAGTGTCAAAGTCATTTACGAACATCTACATCTCTGATTCTCCAGTTAGATGTCTTATTATTCTATGCCGGTTTTTGTTAGTTATCGGCCGTGTCCTGTCTTCATGCACAGTCTGGTCATTGTTGCACCGTGTATAAGCGACAGAAGAGCTATTACTTGGTGGAATCAAATCAGAGGCCCCCTAATGCCTTAATAGGCGTGTCTCCTGCTGCCTGTACAGTAAAGACAAGTATGTCAAGGACGGCCTCTATCTCCTCAGACAACAAGCTGAGTGTAGTGCGCTGGCAGCGATCCCATCCGCTGTGGAAAAATGTTGATTAAGTAACAAATGGTATCTTGTTCAGCCCTTAGCTGCCAGTGTTGCGACTCGGCCTGTCTCTTCATTGGTGACAAGTTCAGTATTGTCGCAAGTCCATTCTGAACAGGGATGGTTTTCTACATGAGCTATGCGGAAGACGGACGACAGCACTGGCTGACTTTCTGTTGCCCAAAAATGCAGGCTCTATACTGTTGCAATGTGTATAGTCTGTATCTGCGGTTTGCATTTGTGTCTGTGAGAATTCAGATGCATTCTAGTACTAAAAAAACTGAATTTGACACCCATTTCCCTGCTAATTTTTTGGTGTCCAAACAGTAGTTAAAAGTTTGGGCCATCCTTCCTCTGAGAAATGCCCAGCCATGCCACATTGCTTCTTAACTCTTTCCTCGTGTAACCAGGGACTCTAATCAGCATGTAATAGGGGAACCCTTCTTCGACTTGACTTGACTGACCTTAGTCAAGTTGTAGGTTCCCGGTCCGCCACAAGGAGACGCTAGTGTGCAATGAGACAAGAGCCCTGGAGCCTTTCAGCCTCCCCTAGCCCTGGAGCCTTTCATTTACATCAGCTGTAACACTACCTGGGATTGAAACTGGGGTGTAGTGGCACCTAAACTATGATGTAGACTCTTAAACTTTTTTTTAAGCATCTCAATATATTTTTGCCGGACCATGTATGCGGAGCCGGCCAAGAAGAGCGAATGTCTCTTACTGAGTGAGCGACTACCCCTTGCGTAGTGGTTAGACGCAGACCTGCCACCAATAGGTCCCGCAATCGATTCACGTTAAAGCAAATTAAGCAATAGGATTTGTTCTGGATAGACAAAAACTTCGCTGGCTACAACCTTAAGTGGCTGTGTTATAGTAAGCCTAAAATAAAACTGTTTATATTGCGACTACTTCTGGTGGATTTTCGAAGTACTCATCCATGCATGCATTTTTGGGGTAATATAGGCTAGATCAAAACCCCTTTGGGCAGCAAAAGAGGAGGGGTTTCCAAGATTCTCTCATCTTTTCGCTTGACAAAAAAGTCAGTTATCGTGACCTATATTGATAGATATTGAATCAATGTAATTCAAGAATGAAAGAAAAACAAACGTTTGGCAGTGTAAAGTTCTTATTCAATCTCGCTAGCAATTGCTCAATTCTTATTACGTTAGTCAGTTTAACAAAATGCTTAATGGTGTCTAGTGAAATATTCAAACTTGACGTGAGGTTAATGCGTGACAGAATGATTCAATGTCGAGATGCTATACCGACACCAGGCAATTGTATAGCACTGTGGTGTACTGGTTAAAGATACAGCCACTCACCAGGGAGGCCTGGGTTTGAATCCAGTGAAGGCAACAACATTTATCACTTTTAATTGCTGGCCGGCTGAACTATGCTTGCCTGGTTCCTTTTCTGGTTACTAGTGAGAAAAGGGAAGCAAATGGTTACTCATGAATTACTTCGGTGTTGGTCTGGACTAATGTAAAGTAGGATGACAAGGATAACAACTTTACAAATGTAGCACAGAATTTGGCTTAATTTGCCAAAAATATAAAATAGTAGCTAACAAGTAAAAAACAAAACAATGGTTCATCTCAATAATGAGCAGATTTCCCAAGTGCATAGCTCAACTCAGATCTTTCATTCGGGGCATGCGTGAATGAAAGAGCATGCGTGCGCCTCAGTTGACAAATCGTAGCGGCACACATACATTTAGGTGCACAATGCCAAATATGAGTTATCAAATTAATAATACTTCAATTCTCTAGACGCAACAACACCTAAATTGAAATTCCACTGCGTGAGTAAAATGGGTGGCACAATGGACCCCTGAAGTTGCTTGTTTGTGTTGTCTACCTGCAAACGCTCATTGCCACATTCTAGCCCGCCAGCTTTGTGATTGGTTGAAAGAGATACCTGCCTAAAGATGTTTTTTTCCTAGGGTTGCCAAAAGAGTCATTGAAATCAGTCCCCAGTCACTACTGTTGCGTAATATAGGGATTGCGTTCACCAAGGTTTTGATTGTGCGAGACAAAAGACTAAGATAGCTACTGCAAGGATCTTTACCTGCATGTCAAGTGGTTTACGGTAAATTTAGAAACTCTCACATACCGTGGAAATTCATTGATAGTGGAAATTAAAACACTAACCTATTGCATTCAGTTGAGAATCAACCTTTTAGAGATGCTGCCTGAAATACTTAACCAACTGTAACCCAATGAAGAAAACTATTACAATGAGTCCCTTTATAGCCCTAGACAAAAGAGGGACATATTTTTAGACAAGCAGAGGATTACCGCGTAAAAATAGGCTTATAATAACTACAGTACCAAAACAAGCCCTCAGAGTGGTACATTTCGGGTTATTCTTTGAGTAATTGACATGAGACAATGAAAGGTCGGGGAGGGGTGGGGTCACGGTAGAAATGACCATCCAAAGTTATTTAAAAACCACAGAAGAACAAGAAAGAACCAATTGTACTAGAACCAACTACAAGACCCCTGAAGGAGATCTTAGAGACTCCAGACTAGGGGTCGATGGTGGTTGGCTGGTGGGCGGTGCCGTTGAATTAGTCGAGATACAGTCAAAAGCCATAGGCAGATTTCCTGTTGAGAATTAAACCTGGGGGGGTAATCTGATGAGTCTCTGAAGTGATTATCACGGAGGGAAACATAAAGGGATAGCACGGCTTCTTGCCTAATTAGCTCATTTAGTGACAGAGTCTTGAGAAAGTTTATAAATACACTGGCTGAGGACAGGAGAGGACAGTCCTTATATCAGCTCATCAGGATAGCCACCGGATAGCAGCATCTTAACTCCAACCCTACAACTGCTTTGAGCTTCACTAGAGCTAGCAGACCAGACCTGAAAACAGCTGTCTCTCTTTGACCGATGAGAATGCCACACTTCACTGACTGTAGCTACTACAAGATGCGAGACGGAGCCCGGGTTTCCAATGTAAGGATTTCATATTTACATAGCAGCAGTATGCTCCAATGAAGTTATCTTAGAGACTTTGTTGATATCATAATCATTGGTTGTATTTCTGTGGCGTGTGCTCACTGATTCTGGAGCATTTTGGGCATAGCCATTTGAAGTACATGATACTAAATTGGGACATTTTTGTTGCGCCTACCTTAACAACTATGACATTGCGGTCAATTATCAACTTAGTGGCGGTTTAATGTTGATTGGTCCACGATGGGTTTTGAGGACGTCTTGTTTTCATCTGTGAAACACGACTGGGTACGAAGGATGACCGCTCCAGCATGACTCACAGCAGTGGTTCCTCTTAGACAGCGCTGGGCGCTCACTTGCTACACGTCCATCTGACATTCTGACACTTGATCCCCGTCTGCATTGTAACCCCGTTGTCTCGCTCACTAACTGATCTCAGGTCTGTATGGAACAGGTCCCGGGTCACCTGGAGGCCTCCAAGTTCCATCTGCACCAGGCCCAGGGTCAGCAGGTCAAGCAGTACCTGACGCTGGGTTCCAAGCTGGCCGGGGGACAGGGGGGTCACCTTCACCCCCAGGGAGGGCAGCCGCTGGGCACCGTACCCGTGATGAGGAACGGCCACGTGGCCTCGGTCAGCGACGGAAGCACCCCCAGCAGCCCGGTCACTCTGCTGAGTCTGGCGGGCTCCCACGACAGTGAGGTGACTTTTCATTTCTCGTCATTCGGGGTTCGTTCAGGTCGGTGACTATTCAGGAGAGAAATTATTGGAAAATGACGAGGCTTTGTACACAATGGGAGTTGTGACTGAGTCGTACATGTCTCTGCTGAGCGATGTTTGGGCCATGCTGTTGTGTAAACAGCTCAGGGCTTTCTGGTGATCCTGCTTCTCTTTCGAAATGCTTATCAATAACTTCAGACATTCTGTTAGTGATGGATTTATTTTTTAAGGAGAGCACTGGTTTGATAACAATTCCAGAACGGCTGCCCTCGTCCAGAATGGTGATGAAGTAATGTCTGTTACCGGACAGGGACCTTAACTGTCCCTATCTGCAGTGTCTACATCTGAAGAATAGGATTTGAGATTAACCAAAAATAAACTTTATTTTGATTTACAACAAGTGCATTTCTTTAGCTAGCATCATATATATTCTTGGTTAGCTCTGTGGTGGCTATCAGTGGCACAATATAATATCATGACTGTTTTCTTTTAGTTTCCAATGGATGAAGTTATTGATGATTTGATTAACCTGGAGTCCGGGTTTAATGATGGGGGCTTGGATTGTATGGAGTCCAGCATGATAATGCAAAACAATGTAAGTGTAAATATTCAAATTAATTGTTATTTGCTAATATCCAAAGAAAAAACATTTTAATCGCAAGAATTCGTGTAAAAACTGAAAATATGCAACCGTGCAATTAATATTCAGATGTTCCTGTGTGTGCTGACTGTTGTTGACACAATTCTTTTATCCTGATGTGATTTAAGCAAGATCATTGATCTTCTTGATACTCATCAACAGCAGATTTGACTACTCAGGGTAGTCAAATTAAGCTTTAAAGTTAAGTTGCTTAACTAACTGCTTTATCAAACTTAAAAGGAGCCGTGAGAACGTCTAGGAACTTCCTCTACCAAACATTAACTTTCAGGCTTCACTTGCTTGGGAAAAAAGGAGCTGGCTTTGTGTGAGGTCAGATTAAGTCCACTGATGAGTCAAAGTTCATTTCACCAGGGTTGAGGGCTTAAAGCATTACTGGCATTTCTCAAACGGCCCAACAATACAGATTAATCTGCAAGTGATGTCATTACATGTCCACAGAGTGAGAATAATGTGCTAATTAGTGAAAACAAAGTATTTCATTCTTTTACGTTACTGAAAGCCCTCTATGGTTATTGGTCACTTCCAGGGAGGTTGGGTTAGGAGGGTAGAGAGAGAATAGCAAGACTCTGCTAAATATCAACAACAGAAAAAAGACCTTATTCAGACTAGGCATTCCATTAGGGGAAAAATGCATGCATGGCAGTAGAGAGAAGTGTTTTCCGTATGAACTAGGTCCAGAGTGGAATTTGAAAACTTTTTGCCCATGCTTGGACAGATTACAGCTACACCTGAACCCAACACACAAATATAAGGGGTACTGCAGGAATTGTCCACACTGCAATTCAAAATGGAGACATTGACGAGAGGCCAACCAAACCAACTGAGTGAGAGACGGACCCAGAGAGACACAGACACAGAGTGAAACAGTCAGACAAATTTGAGAGAAAGGCAGAAAGACGAAGACAGAGAGACACAGAGTGAGAGAGACTATGTTTCTGTCTCTGTGTGTATTTGGGGGGTACAACAAAAAGGAAGAGGAGCAATTTAGAGCAAGGCAGTGAGGCATCGGATTGGGTTAATGCCTACACTCCCGATGGGCTTGTTCAGAAATGATAGCGCGCTTAAATGGATCAATTCATTCTAATTAGTCATACAGTACGATGCATCATGTCAACATGTCCCGACGACACAGATGGGAACGGATTGAAGTGATTACCAGGCGAGCAGTCAGGGGACTGTTGCAATCTTTCATTTTGATAAGCATTCCCTCCCCCTACCAATCACCCCCTCCGTTCCAGATAATGAGAGCGGGAGAGAGAAAGCCACCTACTCGCGAAGCAAAGCAACTGCAAATAAGGAAAAAGACCACAGTTCCCTCTTTTTCTCTTTCCCTCCCATAACTTGACCTCTATTCTTATCCTATCCTCTGTGCTTCTCTATGAGCAGAATATCATCACACACAGTGATAGATTGGCTTTACACAGCTTGTGGCATCTCCGCCGACTTTTGTAGGATTCCCAGAAATACCAACCGAGTCATTGAAAGACCCTGTAGTTATCACGCTTGTTGGGAAAATATATATGTCTATTCTCTCACAGTAGGCAAGCGGCATAGATCAACAGTTTGGTCTCTGTTTGGGTGGGTTATGACCCCGGCTTTGATTCCATGGGGTGCTATTTTGAACACACAGACGCCTCTGTGTTCTGGGGCTCTTACGATGAGTAGCTTTATTGGCTTGCTGATATCAGTACTACTAGGCTGGTAAACATGGGTACCAAGGTACAGAGCCAGGTCATACACCAGGAGAAGGACATAGAGAGGTCCGTGTTAAGGATGGGTCCCTGAAGGGCCCCTAGACTCTCCTGACGGACCAAACAAAGCAATGCCCTGAGGGCCGTGAAGCGACAAGACTGCCGATTCCCCCTTTCGCCCAACCACCCCGAAGCCTTTCAAACGCCCATAGTTAATCATTTTTTGGAAGTAGCAATGATTTCATAACCCGGGGGGGGGGGGGGGG
>JACXGI010001081.1:0-103593 GCA_016801175.1 Esox masquinongy
AACTTCTCCACAACAGTATCTCGGACCTGCCTGGTGTGTTCCTTGTTCTTCATGATGCTCTCTGCGCTTTAAACGGACCTCTGAGACTATCACAGAGCAGGTGCATTTATACGGAGACTTGATTACACACAGGTGGATTCTATTTATAATCATTAGTCATTTAGGTCAACATTGGATCATTCAGAGATCCTCACTGAACTTCTGGAGAGAGTTTGCTGCACTGAAAGTAAAGGGGCTGAATAATTTTGCTCGCCCAATTTTTCAGTTTTTTATTTGTTAAAAAAGTTTGAAATATCCAATAAATTTCGTTCCACTTCATATTTGTGTCCCACTTGTTGTTGATTCTTCACAAAAAATTACAGTTTTATATCTTTATGTTTGAAGCCTGAAATGTGGCAAAAAGTCAAAGTTCAAGGGGGCCGAATACTTTCGCAAGGCACTGTATCTCTTGCACACAGACTACATCAAGCTAGTTATTACAAACTTGCTGGTATTCAGCTCTGGTTAACAGTAAAGTAAATTGTAATTGAGTAGAGTCATTTTGGTGGTGATAGAGTATTTTTTTGTAAAGAACTTTTTAATAAACCTGAGATTACAATGATTAACGAGATGCTTGAGAAAAATGTGGTCAATGACTGCTAACATATCAAACCAAATACTTCACATTTGACTACTGTTATAAAGTTTGTTCTGTTGTCTAGTATAAAACATTCAATCTTAGCATTCTACAAAATATTGAGTAGAGCCACAAGAAAAAAGGAACTTAGTGTTTTTTCCTGGATTTTTTTTGCTGTGGGGGAACTTTCTATACAGGGGGGTGATTACAGGCACACATATCACTACCGATAACTAAAAATGTACATTAGCACAAGTCGCTTGCAATTCAAAATGTGCTGTCTAAGACACCTAACATTGCTGTGACATTGTTTTCTGAAACCAATTTCACTTTTAAAATGGTAAAAAAGAATTTTCTGCTTAAAGGGGACATAGGGTGTTAATAATAGAAAAATCATGCAATATTTGTGCACATTGCACAGAAATTAGATACACAACTGTGTATCATATTCCGGGATGGGCTCAGTTGAAAATGTGGTATGGACTTCCTTTAAACAGCGGAAACGCTTCATCTAATCAAATGTGAAAATTTCATCTGATAGCAACAACCTTAACAGTGGGATAATAATTTTACCTCCAGGCATCATTCCATGTGGTGGGGGGCCCATCATTTGCATCATAGGTGGACCATGCCCTCCCATAGGGGGACCGGGTGCTGGTAGCATTCCTGGGCGAGGAGGACCATCTGAGATTCACAATTCACAGGGTAAAAATCAGTTCCTGAGATACCAAGTTTACAGAGCTACATTCGACAAGATTAAATCCCCACCCAATACTAGTCTAGCACTGTTGAGGTTGTCTACTTACTAATGTTGGGAGGAGGGAGCATGGCTCCGCCTGGGGGAGGGGCACCAGGGAACGGTGTAGGGGGTATCTTCCCTGACTGGAAGGCAGCCGCTGCAAAGAAAAACAATAGACAACATGTTAACCCATGGTAGCATTTTGAATCCTGGTTGGTGCTATTGTATACACCCATCAAACTCAACTCTGGTCCTCGAAGCCAGTTCCAGTTCTGTTTCTTCATTTCAACCCTCTAATCAGGGACCTATTTTGACCTGGGACACCAGGTGCATGCAATTAATGATGAGGTAGAACAGAAAACCAGCAGGCTCCAAACTTTGTAGGGTAAGAGTTGAGTACCCCGGTATACACTATTCAAACCTTACCAATATTATCGAAGTATGTGGGGCTTGTGATTTTTTTTCTGTCAGAACAAGCCGGTCCTGAAATACAATGATTTTAGCTATTTCCCTTTATCTGCTCACTTGTTTTATCTATGAGACTCTGCGCCTGCTCCTCCATCCATTTCTGGTAGTAGTCTTTCACATTCTCTTTATGTTTTCGTCCACTACAGTGAGTCTTTCTCACTGAAGGCTGTAGAACGAAAACATGTTGAATGTTAGTAAGCATATATGGCTTGCCATTGTTACAAGGTTCAAAGATTGAAAATTAAAGGGGAGGCTTACCGAATCATGTGTAAGATACGTGTCACAGTAATCACAATAAAATCTGCGGGATACAAAAATGCAACTTAGCCAAGTCACTGAAAATCGAAATCACTGTTTATAGCTGGGCCTTGGAGCTCAGCTACTAGCTTGAAGCAGCAACTTTATTATCTACTATGCAAATAGAAGGCTCATGATGGGAGCATAGGGAGAAACTTGAAAATTAAGAAGACTGCTAGACCAGATGGTTTGCCATTAGTGAGTGGGGAAAATAACATACACATCACAGTATTACTTTTGCACTAGTTTGTAGTATCCAAACCAATGTATGTTTCCTTCCCGGTTGTCCCTCTGCATTAGACATGGTGAGCAATATATTTAGAATGGTATCACAAAAAATCCTCATTATTGTCATAATTGTGAAGAACCTGGCAATTTCCAGCAAGTCTAGTGGACTTGTCAAACAGAATGCAACAGTCATAAGGGATATTAAAAAAATGGTAACATAACTACGCAGCATTTGCCATAGCACTTAAGTTCAATGACATATATTGACTCAAAGCATTAGAAGGGCAGAGGGATTTACGAACTTAGTTTCTGCTGCTGCATGCTCTGTGTGTGAATTTAATGATTCACAGAGATCATAGGTCATGTGGTCTAGGCAAAAAGCTCAAAGTAGGCACTTTTCTCCACTATCAATGGAGCAAGTGTGATAACAACACTCAACAGATAATTTAAATAAAATGGTGGTTTCTTTTCAAACATGGTGTCACTAACCTACATAGACTTTTTTCAATCCTAAATCCAAACTGGAATCAATCAATTAATACAATACTGACAAAGTACATTTTTAAATAGACCAGGAATTGCATAGGGCAATGCAATTCATTATGTCTGTGTGTAGAATAACATGGCAGCCGTTATTCCTTAAATATAACTTATGAATAAGTAAGCCAACAAGGCTGCTGCAGGTTAAAATGACTTTCATCCTCCCCAAGGCCACACGTTTTCTCTTTTACTGACCTGATTAGAAAAACACCATCCCCATCAGGGTGTATATTAAACCTTTTTAAAATAGATTAATCATACCATAGGTCGAAAGTTTTACCTGGTTAGGATACCAGATCAGGAAAAACTACACGCCCCAGAATGTTATTTTCGTCACACCACTAGGGGACCTGTTGTGCCCCCTTTTATGGTAACTGAGAAGGAAGAATGATGGATTATGTTAGGAATGAAGATCTAAAACAAGCGCATATATAGGCTATGTTTGGTTGTTTCATTATCCAAATACAATCCATTGCATTATTCCTACTAAAGTGCGTTCTGTAATTTAATTACTCAATATTACCAGAATGTAATAGATAAAATAAAGTTGCCAGTTTACATTTTCATTATGCTATCCCCATGATGACACTAATAATGTTTACCCCTATAACCATTTCGGGGCACTGAAGTGGTCATTAAGACTAGGTTTCAAGACATAGCATGTACAGGTTTTACTAGGCTTCTGAATGTCATTGACAAATTAAAGACCTCCCGCCCCCCTTAAGACGTTGGTGCACCAAATTGGGGCATTGTGCACCCCTGGTCTAGATGGAACCTATTTCACAATTTACCACGAACAAAATATTCAGTTTCTGGTGAAGTATTTATGGAGGCAAAGGATATTATTGCCATGATGTGGCACAGCTAAGTTGTAACCGACACTATCTGCGATAGGTAAATATCGAAATATAGGAAGCTAATATTAACAAATTAGCAAAAGTGGAATGAATGAACAAAATGGTGTCGTGTTCTCATTGCTAACAGTAAGCTAGCTAACACAGTAAACTAGCTACCTAGCTACCTAGAAACAACACAAAATATACACACTCCAATATTAAAATTATCGTTCACAAGCAGACGTCTTAAGGTTTTTTTTTAAATCCACGCTTGGATGTAAACGCAGTGATAAAAAAACTTGAAATAACACCAAAATATAGGGACTCTGCAACTTACTTCGGCATGTTTTTGTGTTTTGCAAGAAATGCTCGATCGGAGAGCTCATTTCCGGTGTTCACACTCAAATCTTCAGAAATGTAAAAGTTAACGAAACATAGTTCCGGGTAAACTGAAATTACATAAATAATGTAAACTGAAATAACAATGCCATTATAAAAACAATTGCATCAATTTCAAAGATTTAATGTGTTTTCAAGCAAACATAGAACTAATAACCTCCAATCCCTCAATGGCTTGGGAAACAGACACTTATGGGCTGGACTCCAATCGCAAAATACACGGCCCCTAAGCACTCGTCCTTGCCACATTCCTTTGGGGTAATCACCATCAAAACCTGATGCAGTTTTGATTGCCATCTTCAGTCCAATTCACCAAAGCTGCTCCCTCCTGCCCTTGATTTAACTTTAGGGGATAGGCAAACAACTTTGCTCATTTACAGGGTTAATATCACCCACCGTTCATTGACGTGATTCTGTGGCGTGCAAAATCTTTCCTGCAACTTCAAGAAAAAAATAAAGCATTTTGTTAGACAAATGCCACAGTTTGTCGGTACAAAACCGTTCTTATGGGTATTTAACTCATTGAGCTATTTTCTGCATGCAATTTGAGAAACACAGATCACACTGTCATAGAAGTCGGAGCCACCAATACGCTCTATGCAGACGAGCTGAACAATAAGCATCAAGGTCCTCACTGCGCTTGAAATAACTCGTTCTTCCTGCGCGCGAAACAAATTATTTCAGTGTATGCCAGCAGGACGTAGATAGAGATCACGCCAGTCACCAGAGGAACGCACCTTAAAGGTACCAGTCGTTTGTTTGCGTGGCTGCGTTAATTAGCTAACTACTCAGTTAAAACAAATTATTCTCACCTCATTTAGATGTAGCTATCAATATTCCTGACACAGTTGTATCCCCCAGTTATATTGAGATGTATTGAGAAACACATGTTAGGCAAATCGAGTGTTGCTAGCTAACTGTTCTATTTTGCCATGCTAGCTAGTTGTTCATTCAACGTTAAGCACGTTTTCAATGTGATTTTTTTTAGGAGAGAGAAGGAGAGGAAAGAAGAGATGGAGATAATGGAAGTGAGGAAGTAAGGAGATGGAGGGAATAGGAAAAGTGGAGAGAGGGTGAAAGGAAAGAAGAGATGGAGAGAATAGAAGAGGGCATCTAGCTTGTATGCACCTCTCCATCAATGGCCCCCACATCAATGAACTGAACTATAGGAGGACCTTGGTAATAATTAAGTGCTTGGACATTGTTTGCATGTCTATGTCAGGTCTATGTCAGGGTCACTAACACCCCCGCCAATGAATTCATTCTTATCCTTGAATTGTAATGCTTTCTCAGTGTGAGCCATATGTTGCCTCAGAGCGGAGATTACAAGTCCCTATCTAGAAAATTATTACTGGCTATGTTGGTCATTTATCACATTAACATTACAGGAGCAATATGGGTTTAATGTCTTTTCATCTTTAATGTCTTTCATCTGGAAGTTTTTCAGTAGTTGCAGGTACGTGTCTACCTCAGGAACCTCACCGCTGCTATCCCTGCACCTTGTACATTCAATATGCCTCTTTACACATTTAGAATTGCCAATGTGCCTGCATTTTTTTTTTACAGTTACACACACATCTACCTCGGGGACCTTAATGCTGCTATCTCTGCATCCCGGTTCCTCATGCTACCCTACTACATTACTCCTTTATTTGCCTTTTTTGCACATCTAGAATGCCATTTAGAAATTGCCATTTGTACCCGAACAACTATTATCCTACTTGTAACATACACTATACCTAATACTTGTAAACGTTCTGCCCTCCTCTATTGGCCATAATTACACATTTAGTACTGCTGTTTGCACTGCATTTGCCTTGATTGCGCATCTGCACATTCCACTTGTAATATACATATACTTACTACTTGTAAACACTTGTACATTTTCTGCCCTCTATTTGCACTTCAGGTTAGATGCTAACTGCATTTCATTGTACTGTACTTGTATTGTTCAATGAAAATAAAGTTGAATCTAATCTAATCTTGTTGGCACTGGGATTTGAAATAGTAACCTTGTAGTTACTAGTCAGATTGTCTCACTGCTAGGCTATCTGGTGCAAATACAATCCACATGCACACATTACCACAGAAAAAAAGCAACCTGTACGAAATTAGTTTCTATCGTCAAGTGCTGGCCATGGCAGACTTTTTGTCTGTGAAAATACGCCCAAGGAGTCCATACCAATAAAGGTTAAGTATAATTTAATAAAAGAATCATCACATACCCTTGAATGTTTAGCCATGTTACAGACACACAAGGTGACACACACAGGTGAAAATGGCAATTAAAGGAGAATTTCCCACGCCTGTGGCTTTTTAAATTGCAATTAGTGTCTGTGTATAAATAGTCAATGAGTTTGTTAGGTCTTATGTGGATGCACTGAGCAGGCTAGATACTGAGCCATGGGGAGCAGAAAAGAACTGTCAAAAGACCTGCGTAACAAGGTAATGGAACTTTAGAACGATGGAAAAGGATATAAAAAGACATCCAAAGCCTTGCAAATGCCAGTCAGTACTGTTCAATCACTTATTAATAAGTGGAAAATTCGGGGATCTCTTGATACCAAGCCAAGGTAAGATAGACCAAGAAAGATTTCAGCCAAAACTGCCAAAAGAATTGTACGGGATACAAAGAAAAACCCACAGGTAACCTCAGGAGAAATACAGGCTGCTCTGGAAAAAGACGGTGTGGTTGTTTCAAGGAGCACAATACGACAATACTTGAACAAATATGAGCTGCATGGTCGAGTTGAGAGAAAGAAGCCTTTACTGCGCCAATGCCACAAAAAAGCCAGGTTACAATATGCCCGACAACACCTTGACACACCTCACAGCTTCTGGCACACTAATTTGGAGTGACAAGACCAAAATAGAGCTTTATGGTCACAACCATAAGCGCTATGTTTGGAGAGGGGTCAACAAGGCTTATAGTGAACAGAATACCATCCCCACTGTGAAGCATGTTTTTGGGGTGTGTGAGCTCTAAAGGCACAGGGAATCTTGTGAAAATTGATGGCAAGATGAATGCATCATGTTATCAGAAAATACTGGCAGACAATTTGCATTCTTCTGCACGAAAGCTGCTCATGGGATGCTCTTAGACTTTCCAGCACGACAATGACCCTAAGCACAAGGCCAAGTTGACCCTCCAGTGGTTACAGCAGAAAAAGGTGAAGGTTCCGGAGTGGCCATCACAGTCTCCTGACCATAATATCATCGAGCCACTCTTGGGAGATCTCAAACGTGTGGTTCATGCAAGACGACCTAAGACTTTGCATTACCTGGAGGCATTTTGCCAAGACGAATGGGCAACAATACCACCTGCAAGAATTTGAGGCCTCATAGACAACTATTGCAAAAGACTGCATGCTGTCATTGATGCTAAAGGGGGCAATACACAGTATTAAGAACTAAGGGTACGCAGACTTTTGAACAGGGGTCAGTTCATATTTTTCTTTGTTGCCATGTTTTGTTTTATGATTGTGCCATTCTGTTATGACCTACAGTTGAATGTGAATCTGATAAGAAATAAAAGATGTGTTTTGCCTGCTCATTCATGTTTTCTTTACCAATAGTACATACAGCTCTGGAAAAAATTAAGAGACCACTCCTAATTTTTCTTAAATCAGCATCTGTACATGTATGGCAGCCATTCCATTCCAGTGACTGTTAATTTCCAACACAGGCACACCTCATTTTACTCTAATTTAACGAGCAAAAGTATAAAAACCACTGCTGTGGTCATCACTATCCTCTTTCAATAGGACCAGCTGGATGGCAAACCACTGTGCAAGTAGTACCTCAAAATTAATTTGAATAAAAAAATAACTATTCAGCATGACAAAAGAGTTGAAAAGAAAAGCTTTGAGTGAGGAAAAGAAGGGTTAAATTCTGGCTTTACTGGCAGAGGGTTACAGTGAGAGTCAGGTTGCTTCCATCCTGAAAAATTCAAAGACGGTGGTTCATAAGAACAAGGTCAAGAAACAGACATTGGGGACAACAAAGCTACAGGCAGAGGGCGAAAACGACTGTCCACTGACCAAGATGACCGTCAACTCATTCAAATGTCACTCAATAACCGTAGGATGACATCAAGTGACCTACAAAAAGAATGGCAAACAGCAGCTGGGGTGAAGTGCACGGCGAGGACGGTTCGAAACAGGCTCCTAGGGGCAGGGCTGAAGTCGTGCAAAGCTAGAAAAAGCCACAGTGTCTCACACCCACTGTGAAATTTGGTGGAGGATCGGTGATGATCTGGGGATGCTTCAGCAAGGCTGGAATCGGGCAGATTTGTCTTTGTGAAGGACGCAGGAATCAAGCCAAGTACAAGGTTATCCTGGAAGAACACCTGCTTCCTTCTGCTCTGACAATGTTCCCCAACTCTGAGAATTGGTTTTTCTAGCAGGACATTGCTCCATGCCACACAGCCAGGTCAATCAAGGTGTGGATGGAAGACCACCAGATCAAGATCCTGTCATGGCAAGCCCAATCTCCAGACATGAACCCCATTGAAACCCTCTTGAATTTGATCAAGAGGAAGATGGATGGTCACAAGCCATCAAACAAAGGCGAGCTACTTGAATTTTTGTGCCAGGAGTGGCATAAAGTCACCTAACACCAATGTGACAGACTGGTGGAGAGCATGCCAAGATGCATGAAAGCTGTGATTAAAAATCAGGGTTATTCCACCAAATATTGATTTCTGAACTCTTCTAAGTTAAAACATTAGTATTGTGTTGTTGAAAAATGAATATGAATTTGTTTTCTTTGCATTATTTGAGTTCTGAAAACAATGCATCATTTTTTGGTTATTTTGAACAGTTGTTGTTTTCTACAAATAAATACTCTAAATGACAATATTTTAATTTGGAATTTGGGAGTAATGTTATCAGTAGTTTACAGAATAAAACAAAAATGTTCATTTTACTCAAACACATACCTATGAATAGTAAAACCAGAGAAACTGATAATTTTGCAGTGGTCTCTTAATTTTTTCCAGAGCTGTATATTACCAAATCTCCAAGGGTATGCAAACTTTTGAGCACAACTGTAAAACAAAGCCTGTGGGGAATGTAACCACAGTCTGTGACCACACTGTGGAGATGGCCTTGTCCACAACAGAAATGTATTTTGGGTTTATTTTGACTGGCTGACTGGTCTAGAAAATAAAAATAATATGTTGTTATTAGGATGCAAGGTGATTTGTAGATAAGTCACTCGGCAGTAGCCTGCATGACCTTTGAGAACGGCGATTGATTTTATCTGTATCCATGACTTATCATGCTTTCTTAACGGAAGCCATACAGTTACACAGACAAAGATCTTTAATGGAAAAGAACAGCACAAGCAATTAGAAAAGAACAGCACATGATTTCATGCACCAGAACTAACCAGGTTCTTTGTTGTCGTTGTGGCCATGGTCTTATTAACGTGCAATTTCCCACTGGGAAATAGGAACTTCTGAAGTCAATGAACGCTGCTTACCACAAGACCGAATAGCAACAGATGACGTGTGGAAAGCGTCCTCACACAGTGACGTCAGGTGACTACACCGACGTGAAACGTTGTTTCCCCCCGCCGCCATGCGTGTTAAGCTTGTTGTTGGACTGGTTGTTATTATGACTGGACAAGGCCTCAGACTAAATTAGGAGAGTAACCCCCGACGCTACCAGGGGAAACTTGCCAATGGAGGGCATGGACATAGACCTGGACCCGGAGCTCATGCAGAAATTCAGCTGCATGGGCACCACTGACAAGGATGTCCTTGTATCAGAGTTCCAACGGCTGCTTGGGTTCCAACTCAACCCGGCAGGATGCGCCTTTTTCCTTGATATGACCAACTGGTAAGTTCGTGGATATGGGGCCTAGCGTTTTTGCCCAGTGCCATAAATTCTAAGTAGTTGCCATTTATTGTGGAGATCTGTCCCTCCCGTTCTTGTTCGGGTAAAGGTATATACTTGTGTAGATTGGTCATTGTCGGGACATACAGCCGTTTGGCCAACGAGATCTGCGCAAAAATATTACCAGTCTGCCTATGTCTAGTTTGTTACCTTTGCTAAAAGTACTTATGGCAACAAAAATGTAAACATAACCTGGCCGCGTTTCTTTAAACTAATGTGTAGTTAGCTACAGTGGATATTAGTATTTGAGTTTGTGGTCTAAGTAGACGCGTGTGAAAACTTTCGCCAAGGGGCTCTAGACTAGAGTACATTAGTTTGATTGCAGCTAGCTTGCGCGCGTGTGGTATGTGACGTAATATAATTGATTTGTTTAGCGATCACGACTTAATCGTAAACGACATTGCCCTAATAAATTACCTGTTCATTAATATTCTTTCCACGGAAAATCTTTATCAGCAAATTGGACCGTTTTTTTTATTGGAACGTTTTTGTTTTGTGAAATTGTTTTATGAACTGGATAAGCTAGATTTTGAATAATAATTAAACATGGCATTGATTCACCCGCTGTTGTCACTGCCTTTTCCCATTAATATAGGAATCTACAGGCAGCGATCGGTGCATATTATGACTTTGAGAGTCCCAGCATCAACACACCATCTATGTCCTTTGTGGAGGATGTGACGATTGGTGAGGGAGAGTCTGTTCCCCCCGACACACCGTTCACAAAGACCTGGCGGATACAGAACACAGGTGGGGTTACCTATTACGCATACTGGTTATATGAATATATGTATGATCCATGAAAAGTGAAGTAATTAAAGAACAAATAACTTCACTGCAATAGGAGAACAGGAAGCTACTTGCATGTTTTTTGCAGTGGAGGTAAGGTATCTGTAGGCCTAACTGCATAGTTGGCCAGCTTTGTGTGACAATTATCTTTGTCCGTCTTTCACAGGTGCACAGGCCTGGCCACCTGGGGTATGTCTCAAGTACATTGGAGGGGACCAGTTTGGTCATGTAAACATGGTGATGGTGCGCTCTCTAGAACCCCAGGAGATCTCTGACGTCAGTGTGCAGATGCGCAGCCCCACGGCACCCGGGATGTACCAGGGTCAGTGGAGGATGTCCACAGCCACAGGACTGTTTTATGGAGGTAGGTCCAGAACCACACAGACATACTATTTTATGGAGGTAGGTCCAGAACCACACAGACATACTGTTTTATGGAGGTAGGTCCAGAACCACACAGACATACTGTTTTATGGAGGTAGGTCCAGAACCACACAGACATACTGTTTTATGGAGGTAGGTCCAGAACCACGCAGACATACTGTTTTGTGGAAAGAAAAAAGTCACAAAATCAATGTCTCGAAATTGGTCCGCTTGACCAAAAATGTAAACACTCAGAGGTAGGCATGTTTTCAACCAGTTTCCATACAACCATTTCATCTCCATAAATTACCTAGTTGCATTAACTAAAAGGAAGAGACAATTAGTTTGTTTGACAGGATGGGATCCTTTTATTGGTAAAATCAATAAAGCATTGGCAGTGCAAACACCTTTATGCAAGAATAACCATCAAATTGAATAAAACTGTCATTCAATGGCATGTTGTGTAGGCCACACACTACGTCACGGGAAAGCATGCTGTTTGTTAGGCTATTAATCACATTTGTTGTGATTCGCTTTAAAGGGTGTCATAAGTGCACAGTGATAATTTCCAATAAATATTGACAGTCTTTTTTTTCATTATTACAGGATGATCAATGGTTGGCGGCTGTTTTTGTGTGTGTGTGTGTGTGTGTGTGTGTGTGTGTGTGGGGGGGGGGGGGGGGTAACCGAAAGTGGTGTAGTCATACCTCTATAATGACATTATTATCACTACCTTGAAGGTCTGGATCATTTTGTAATTGCAAAAAGGTTTTATATGTACCAGTGGTTTCAAGTAGAAAGATTTTCATAAGCTGTTACAAAACAGTTTTTCCATTGTAAATGTTTTAAACAGAACCTTGTAACTGGAAAAGTTTAGCATAAGCGGAGTTTTGCGTGCCTTGTGACATCACCATATGGGAAATTTAACAATGGATTGCTTTTTTGCCGGACCGCGTAAGTGGAGCCGGCTAAGAAGAGCGAATGTCTCTTACTGAGTGAGTGACTGACTGACTGACTGATTGACTACCCCTTGTTAAATAGCGTAGTGGTTAGAGAAGCGGAATTGTGAACTATAGATCCCGGGTTCGTATGTCCGCATTGTAATGTACGCATTATTAATTATTCTGTATAAACAAAAACTTCGCTGGCTAAAACTGTTAGTATCTACATTATAGTAAGCCTGAAATAAAACAGTTTACAGTTATATTGCGACTGTTTCTGGTGGATTTTCAAAGTATGCATCCGTGCATGCGTTTTGGGTCAGGATAGACAAACACATTTGCTGGCTTAACATACAGTAGTTACGTTATAGTAAGCCTTAACTGAAACTGTATACGGTTATATTGCGACTGTTTCTGGCATGGAAAAGTTCATCTTCAGTCTCGCTAGCAATTGCTCAATTCTTATGATTATTCCTAGGAAGTTAGTAGATACTAGTAAGTCTATTACTGGCTAATAAGCTGTTAAAACGGCCAGTGGCAAAAGCAATACAGTTCATATACGCTATGGTGGAGGTAAACTTAATGAGAAACGTTAGTCAGTTTAACACAATCCTCAATGGAGTCTAGCGACTGCTGAAACGTGTAATGCCGTGGTAATGTGGTTAAAGACAGTGCCTCTCCTGTGGAAGTTTGAATCTATTGAGAGCAACGACATTTATTAATTATTTCTGGTAGATTCCATGATTCTCTCGTCTTTTCACTTGATGAAAAAGTTAGTTATGGTCGCCTTTATTGATAGTTACTGTATAAATGTCATTCACGAATGAAAGAAAAAAGTACGTCTTATGGCTATTCCAGTAAGTTAGTAGATACCAGTAAAGCTTATTACTGGCTAATACGCTGTTAAAACGGCCAGTGGCAAACGCCATACATAGACGCTATTTGTGGTGGAGGTAAACTTAGTAAGAAACGTTAGTCAGTTTAACTGTATCAATGTCATTCATGAATGGCCAATTAACTATTAAAACGGCCAGTGGCAAAAGAGAATTTGTTCAGGATATACAAATGCCGGGTGGCAGTATAGACAAGAGGCTATGCTGACAGCCAGCAAATGTACAGCTCTGTGGTGTAGTGGTTAACGACACAGCTTTTCACGTGGGTGACCCAGGTTCAAATCTCGAGATGGTAACACTTTCTATTGTGGGCCGGCTAAACTAGGCTTGCCTGGTTTCTTGTTTCTTGTCACCTTCCAATACAGGATAGGTTTATGTAATACTCTTTATATGATGATCGGTGCTCCATTATTACACTATGAGCAGTGTATATGTTTCTAGACCGTGCACCATGCTACCTTATTGAATGAATGACCTAGCTGTGCAGGTCTGAGAAGTTTAGTAGAACACAATAACAGCTTGTTTTAGTTTTCCCATCCCTATTCAGACCGCCGCCAGAGTCCAGATACTTTTTTTGTCTGAATAGTAGGTAACCCTTCAAATTACAGCCAGTTACTTACAGGGTAGTTCCCACGTAACTACGTAGAAACAAGAATATAGGTAAGTGGTATGAATGGGTAGGAATGTATGACCAATTTCATTGTTATGTGTTGTTACTAGGAATTAAGCAGCTAACTACTTCTCAACTTACAGTGTAGTACCCACATAACTAAGAAGTAACAAGAATGTTAGTATTTATGTAGGAGCAATTTAGGTTTTACGTGTGCTTACATGAACGAAGAATGTTACTACTCCCTAACTACTTAGTAAATAGACACGTGATAAAAAAGTTATGTAGAAAGTATATAATTTTCATTCTTATTTGTTGTTCTGAATTTACCATTTGAAGGTGAATTTACTATTTATTTTATTGCAAGTTTGCTCACCGCATTAAGGATTTAAAGGTGCCTTATGCAACTTAACGACACCTATCGGCAGTGAGTTGTATATTGGTTCTATAACTCCATTAGGATCTGACATTGTCATTACTAACTAAGAGCATACTGACCTGTTTGAAGCAGTGTCACTTCCAACCATCGATGCTAGAACAATGAACACAGACTTTCGTTCAAATGGGGTTAAAGTTGATGGGCCTTTTCCATAACTATGGAACACAGAATAAACAAAGTAAATGGCTAAACCAATCAAAACATCATCTGGGCTATCTATTGCGTTAGATGCATCGCCATAATTCAGAGACTCGTTGATGGCTATCTAGCGAACATGAAACCATAATTGTGCTATTTAGCGCTAGCTGGAACAATAATGTGCGCACTTCAACCAGTTTGCACAAGCCTAAATCTAGTTAAAAGACAAAATAATTGCTTCTTCCGAGCAATATTCTCTTATGTATAAGGTTTAGTTAAACAACCCACAATGCATGTTTTTTTTAAACATTTTGCAGATAACACCAGGTTGTAACACTATTTTCCAGCAAGTAATGGAATCAAGGAGTGTCTGCTCGGACACAACTTAGCTCGTTTGCTTATTGTCTCAACCAAAGACTTTGGAGAAACTTTCCCAAAACGTATCTGTGCTCATACAAATAGAATAAACAAGAACATTGAATGATTTTCTACAGTATTATTGTTTCTCCGTCATCATCAAGTAACTTACACATAGATTTCCTTGACTATCTAGCCGACTAGCTAAATGAGGCGATGTAACCTACTTGTCAAGTAGAAATGTAGCCAACTCTGCATCACTATTCATACAAACTTCAGCTCTCACCATCAAATGCAAAATTTACCCTCTTTTGTCTTATGCTCGCGTTCCTTCCGTATATTTTAGTTCCTGGAGCGTTCAGTGTAGGCTACATGAATCCAAACAAAGCTTGTCATTGGCCTTCACCTCACACACCTTCAAGGAAGTACACGCCTACGAACCTCCCGGCCTTCTACGTTTTACTTGCAACCATGGCACCGGGGATAGTGTCAGTCCTGACACTCTGCCAGAGACTGTTTTTTAACGTTAACTGATGGCATGTAACGGTTATTATCGGATATTTTAAATGTTAAATGCTGCATAAGGCACCTTTTGAGAACATAAGAGAGATGATGTGCATGCTCTGTGTTGTGCAACTTTTCACCATGCCAACTCGCTTTGGGCAAATGAAAGTCCTGTAAATGTTGCACAGAAATGATTCTTTTATTGTTTAAAATGCAACTGCATTAGGTCTTAAACTCTCAGCACTAGCACGAGTGCTGTCTTCTTGACAGAACATGTCACCCTTACCGTCTGTTTTGTGTTACTCTGTATCCACATAGACGTGATCTGGGTGATCCTCAGTGTGGAGGTTGGGGGCCTGTTGGGTGTGACGCAGCAGCTGTCCTCCTTCGAAACGGAGTTCAACACCCAGCCGCACCGAAATGTGGAGGGAGATTTCAACCCTTTTGCCTCACCACAGAAGACCAAACACGATGCAGGAGACAATGACCACTTCAAAGATGCTGGAGTACCCTGGGAGGGCCCTCCAGATGCCATCCAGCAAGATCAAAACAGACTGTCTCAAAATGCTGTAAATAGATCATCAAATGGGCTCCAAAATAATCTATCAGTAGTGACTTACAGTCAGGTATGTACATATTAATTAATCCTAGTTGGTTTGTCTCAAGAGAAAAAATTTCCACCTCACTGTTGTAAACATATTGCTGGTGGAAGTATTATCTCCACACATTATTATTATTATTTGCTAGAATCCATTTTGCTGTTAAGGGCAATGGTGGAGTAATTGTATCCATATTAGGACAATATATATATATATTTTTTTTTTTACAGGGGTTGAATATTTATGCAAGCTCTTACAGATATTTCTTAACATCAAACCAATGTCACCATAATATAATTGATTTTGAGTGTTAGTGTTTTAAAATCCAAGATTAAAAAGAGCAATATTTAATTTCTAATTCAGTAATACGACAGAATGGGTCAGGGGTTTGAATACTTTTGCAAGGCACTGTTTTCTGTTTCCGCTATGCTGAAAATAGAAACATTTATGAGATGATTCACATTTGAGATTATTTGTTTACCTTTTACATTTTAGTCATTTAGCAGGTGTCCTTATCCAGAACGACTTACAGTAAGTATATACATTTTAAAAGATCTAGGTGAAACAACCACATAGTTTAGCAGTACGTGCATTCTAATCAACAAATTAGTTATCAGCAAAGATCAGTGATGGAAAGAAGACCATACAAATAGAGATGCCAGCGTGAACAAAAGCCAAGTTGGACAGTGGATTAAATGAGCCAGACAACGGGAGTACTCGTTAGTGATTATTTTTGAGGGGAAAACGGTGTTAAAAATATTATGCACAGGAAAAGACATGGGACCCAAAGTCGAATAAACTAAAACAAAAACAAAATGAATAACAAATACAAACATTACTAAAGTATAACTTGTTCCAGTGTAGGGGAGGACACACTCCTAAACTGTGAGCTAATCTGATTCTAATCTGAGCTGTGTCCAGGTATTCCGTGATTCTTCATGACTTAGAACAGCTCTTAACCGTGGTATATTGGCCATATGCCACATCCACTCCTGCGTTAAACTTTACATAATGCATTTCATACATGATTTTTGTATTTCAGAGCAAAAGTATTGGAATAGATTGGGCCTCATTCACCAACAATTCTTAAGAAGAAATTCCTTCTTACAACCCACTTATGCAGTTTCCACAAAGATCTTGACATTCACCAATGTTTTCTTATTTGGGATTCGTTCTTAGGTAAAAACAGAATCTATGCACACTCAAGAGCACGCTTACGCACATTTGAGTGTTGACATGTTTGTGCCAAATTATTAGTTATTGCATTTTCTTCAATTCTACGGTTTTATAATAAATAGGATTGAAATTACAATAATATTTCATAATTTATAGTATTTTTTAAATAATAATTTACATTATTCTTCTGTGTTGGGCAATTTTTTTTCTGGCCCCAGATTTGAGAGCGAACCGTTCTTTTTTAATTGCTCAGTTGTGTGCCATCTCCGGATTCAGCGTTCGCTGAATGGGTAATAACATCCCATGCATCTTTTTTTATTGTTATTTTATATGCACTACTGACGCTGCTGAATATGACAGCTCATTTGCTGTTCACTTCCTGCAGCAGTACCTCCACTTCAGAACTACTGAAGTTTTTTTTTTTTACTTCTGGAGTCTGGTGCTCCACCGTCTTTAGATTTTGGTTTAGGCATTCTTGACCTCTTTCTCAAATTTTCTTTTGAATTTCTGCCGTACTGTTTAGTAGAAGCCAGTATGCCAGTATTGGGACCAAATGGGATAAACTACTTCGTCATAAAATTGTCTCAACATTGGATAATTTTTTCACGCATTAACATCATGCCAAGTTTGAATATTTTGCTAGACACCATTTAGCAGTGTGTGTATCAGTATGTCCCAACCATTGTACGCTGAAAACAGTATGACAAAAGTTCCCGGATGGTCTAATATTTTTGGTGGATTTTCAAAGTATGCATCCATGTGTACTTTTTGGGGTAATATAAACCACATCCCCTTGGACAGTAAAAGAGAGGTTTCCATGATTCTCTCATCTTTTCAATTGACAAGAAAGTTAGTTATCGTCACCTATATTGATAGTTATTGTATCAATAGCATTCACGTATGAAAGAAGAACGAACATTGTTGTGCCATGAAATTAAATAGCTTTGACAGTGTAAAATTCGTCTTCAGTCTTGCTAGCATGGGCTCAATTCTTATGACTATTCCGAGTAGTAACATACTAGTATTACTGGCATGTAAGCTTTTAAAACGGCCAGTGGCAAGAGCCAGTTCATAGAGGCTATTTGTGGAGGAAGTAAACTTCATAAGAAACATTAGTCAGTTTAACACAATGCTTAATGGTGTCCAGCTAAATATTGGTGTGATGTTAAAGAGCAAAAAAAGGTCTAATATTGAGATGCAATTTTATGACGAAGTAGTATAAAACTGTACAATTGAAGGAAACGCAATAACAAATTATTTGGCACAAACTTGTCAGCACTCAAATGTGCGTAAGTGTGCTCTTGTGTGCATAGATTCTGTTCTTACCTATGAACAAATCCCAAATAAGAGAACATTGGTGAATGTCAGAGTCTTTGTGGAAACTACATAAGTGGGTTTTAAGAAGGAATTTCTTCTTAAGAATGGTTGATGAATGAGGCCCAATATACTTATTTTTGTTCCTAAGCACTTTTTTATGGTGGATGCTACCTTTGTTAGCGATAATCCTGAATGAAGTGTAAATAATGCCTGTGATAGAGCAGTGGTTTCCAACCTTTTTCAGTTACTGAACCACCATCAGAATTTTGCTGTTGTCTGAGTACCCCCAAAGTACCCCTGCGCGTTAATTTTACTAATAAGCCTGCAGTGTCATGAGTGTTCTGAAGTACTCCCTGTTGATAAGCCAAGTACCCCCAGGGGTCCTACTACCCCTGGTTGAGAACCACTGCGATAGAGGCTAGATTAATGTACAAGTGTTTAGAAACATAATAATCATAATCAATACCCCAAAATGAATTGCATAACGTTCAGAACTATTCAGCCCAAAATAATCTGAAACATACCCAAAATGCATTAAAACCATCCATTGACTTTCTAATGTCGCGTGCTTGATGTAACCATTACAGTCTAGAAATATGGTACTAAAGTCTAAATGTAACAAGATTTTAATAAAAAAAAATGCTATTGTTAGGTTCAGATACATTGACGCCCTAACATAGGACAATGCATAAAGTGTTTTCATGTCTAATTGGTGAAAACAATTTGTACACAGATACCCTTGAATAAAAGCTGAGAATCAGACACAGTGCAACCCAATGTCCCCTTCCCAATTTTATCATGGGAGATAACTGAAGAGTTCATGGTAACTTAAAGACTTCTGTACACTAGTGGGACTTATACAACTTGAAGGAGCTGGAGCAGTTTTGCCAAAAATCCCAGTGACTAGATGTGCCAATTTTATAGAGACATACTCCAAGAAACTTGCAGCTGTAATTGCTGCAAAAGCTGGCTCTACAAAGTATTGACTTTGGGGGGTGAATAGTTATGCATGCTCAAGTTTTTTTTATTTTTTTGTCCTTTTTCTTGTTTGTTTCACAATAAAAAATATTATATCTTCAACGTGGTAGGCATGTTGTGTAAATCAAATAATACAAACCCCCAAAAAATCCATTATAATTCCAGGATGTAAGGCAACAAAATAGGAAAAATGACGGGTGTTGAATCTTTTTGCAAGGTACTGTACCTATTTTTTTTCTGCATCTGATGTTTTTCAGTAACGGCCAAAATGTTATTTAGATTCTCTAGTTTAATATTACAACTGTTATTACTGAACTGCATTTTTCTCTGGCATCAAAGTTAAGCCTACCTGTCACCTTCATGACCAGAAGCAACAAACAGACCATTCTGCTAAACATTAGGGGTCAATTTCGCTCAATTCTCCAGTGAGCGGGATTTTTGTTGAGGCCTAGACTAGGCTTAAACTGTGTCTGTTAAACTGTCCCTAAGAGTATTGGGGAAATTCCTCTTGTCAACAGAGTAGTCAAGTGCAGTAGTCTGGGGATATGGTTCACTTTAAAAACCATTTGAACGCAGTCTGAAGCCCTACCTTTAATGCAAAGGCATCAAGTACAGCCTTGCTCAGATGCCACTAGTAGTAGTGCAACACGTAGTTGCGTTCTGCTGAGCTGAAGGCATCTTTTGTGGATTTCAGTTGTACAGTATGCACTGCATGTTAAGATGTTTTCTGCTGAGGAGTGTGATGCAGCCGCGCAGGGATAATGCACCAGAACATTTGCAGAGCATGCAACGCTTCTATTTGCCTCTACGAGAGGCATGCGATGCATATTGTAAAATCATGCACTGATTTCAAATGTCTAAATGTTGCCAGCTCACGCCCAACAACAATAGCATTCGGCCACTCATGCTATTGTTGTATTGATGTCTTCTAATGCCCCAGTGTAGACCCGATATTATTGAACAAATGATAGCCTCTCACTTAGAGTACAGAATTGTGAAAACTTTGTTCATTACATTTCTCATTACACGTGTCCAATGTCAGCGTTTCACCTGAGTGAACTTTCACCATCATCTGTTTGTGTTTACCATAATCTAACTGTGTTCTGGGGCTCTCCTCAGGGTATTCATGGCACCTATCCGTTTGACCAAAGTTAAACGAGATGGTGCCCCAGGCCGGGGGGTGCGGAACAGACCTGGGCACGCTGATGCTGACCTGCAGGCGGGGGGCACCAGAGAGAGAAGGGACCTATTTCATACAGACTCTAGATAACTCTCTCATTTGCCAAACCACCGAAACACAGGCTACGGTGAAAAGGAGGCGGCACCTGTCCCTTTGACTAACCCCCCGCCCCCCCATCCACATTAACACCTTCGGGCCAAGATCCACGTGTGAGTGCTCCGTAGTGCTCTACATCCTAAAATGACGTCATACTACTACTATGTAACTATTTTTTTTGTTTTTATATTATTTGTAGCTGTCAACACACCTCATTGGGTAGGTACTGCTGGATGACATTTGCAAAGGGATGGATGTGTGTGTGAGCTTGATCGAATGAAATGTGTGAGAGTGGAATAAGCCATCTAAAACTATTCTGCCTGTTGAGCGATTTTTGAATCACTACATACACTGGACATTTGTGTGTGTGTGTGTGTGTGTGTGTGTGTGTGTGTGTGTGTGTGTGTGTGTGTGTGGATTCCTTAAAAAAATGTACTTAACATAAAACAGTTGTTACTACTTTGATAAAGAAGTTGTGGTGACTTAGGGAAAACACTAATTCTAAAATGTAAGAAATTTGGTACAGCCTTGTGAATGAATTGCTTTGTAAATAATACTTTGCTGTATTCAACACAGGAATGCATCATTCAGTGGTAACACTGGTTCTCTAGAGCCAGCAGGTGGTGCTATTAATTAAAAGACCAAACCAAACTGTCTCTGACAGATAACATCATTGCAAAATATATTTCACTTTTCCTCAATTGGGTGATGTATCAACATTCTAGGTTTCTGACTGACATCAGCAATATCAGCACTGTTGTTTTGTTTGTGCTGTTTTCCAGATGCCACTTAAAGATGTTTACATGTTGTGGTTTGATTTACTTTCTGAATACTATCTGAATCTAGAGCTTTTTTTTTTTGTCATTGGACAATATATATTCATCTTACAAACTTGTACAGCACATTTACTCCCGTTTCAATTCTCAAATAAAATGTATTGGATACATCCACTCAAAAGGACAAGGATTCCAACATGGAATTATTTGTACTCTGCATAAAAGTCGATATTTCAACCAATTATGTTAATGATTGTTTACAAATATATGGTATCATTCAAGCTGAGTTCAAATGATGTTATGCAATCTGTTTGCAATTAAGAATGTTGTTTTAAACTATATTTAAATAAAATTACAAAATTGGAGTTTGTGACAGTTGTTATTCTTAGACTAAAGAGTCGAACTGACTCTGTTTCGTGGTTTCTTTTGACTGGAAGTCCCTGTTATTTTTGTGGCTGTATTTATCAAAGTCCCACTATATGTTCTTCCTGAATGTGTTCACTGTACTGCCTTTTACTCTAGCCCCCCCAAATTGGAGTCACTTGTGTGTGTGGTGAGTGTGCAATAGAGAGTTTGCAAAGTCTTACAATCGCCCACTTTCGAGTAAAGAAAATGTTAAACCCTTTTTCCTGTGTGTATAATTTAACATTTGTATGATTAAATTAACACTGAAACAAGAAATATGTGGGGCCATGTTTCTTATTTCTTGTTGATTAATGGACTTGTTTTATTAACTTGCAGGTAGCAGTGCTAATGATTTTTCCTAAGCCTGGATTGGTTAGGGAGACTGTGGTAGCCAAACGTCAGAAAAATAACGGATTAAGTCAATGACAGAAACAATTCTGTGAAAAAAGTGTATTGGTCGAAACGTAGCAGTTCTTTAGTTGACTAGAGTGCATTTTTGCATACATTTTAAATATTAAATAATCAACCAATATTGCATTTTAAAAGCCTGTTCTTTTGAAATGCTCTTTACTATGAACCACATGGAATATTTAAATCTTGTTATTGCAATATGTTATATACAGCTCCGGAAAAATTAAGAGACCACTGCACCTTTTTCTTTCCTTTCCAAAAAAGTCAAAAAGGAAGGTTTTGAGTGAGAAACAGAAGGGTTAAAATTAAGAGACCACTGCAAATCGAATGCTTCTGTTCCTCACTCAAAACTTTCTTGAAAAGGAAAGAAAAAGGTGCAGTGGTATCTTAAATTTTTCCAGGGCTGTATTTAATATGTAATATTAATGAGTACATTGATTACTGTATCATAAATTAATACATTATTTTTTGTGGCCAAATACCTGAATTTCTTGATGACTTAAGCCCACTTAAATCCAAAAAGTTATCCAACTTTTACTTTCAATGGGAAGGTTTAGTTACCTCCATGCTTTATTTTTAAGTAATGTTTTAAGAAATAAGCATAAAAGTCCAGCAATTGTATAAAAGCAGATCAGTTGTTTCTGTTGTTTTTAACCATTTTGCATACCACACCAACTCATGTTACCGGCATGGTTAGAAATATTCTGTGGAATTCTCATGCCCACCAAGTTATCCAAGGCAAGGCAAGCTATGACAAGAGTATGATATGCCATTCTTTTTTGTAACACTGATTCTTTTTGCATTTGATCTAGCTGCCTTCACTTTAATAAAATCCACATTATTACGCCTATTTAAATGTTGAAGTAGATGCTATTGGAAAGAAGTCAATTTGAAGAATTTCAAGTATTTAAATAAATATAATTAAAATAAATGCTGATGTCTTATTAAATAATACACATTCATACCATTAGGGGAAGGTGTCAAGGCAACAGGTGACAATTAACAATTTGAGGAGATTCTTTCAGGTGATATTTTGCACCTGTTACCAACATCACATCCCTGAGGGCAGTAACTGTAACACGGACAAGAAGTAAATCACTGGGTTGTGTGGTTGTCCCACCTAGCTGTCTTGAAATGACAAATGCACTAACTGAAAGTCACTTCAATAAGATTGTCTGCTTGATTACTTACATTTTGCAGGGTTTGTATGTGTGACTATGGGATTGTTTATAATAATTAATTGGACTTAGTATGCTTGATATACAACCTTCTTTCCAAAAAAGTTGGGACGCTGCCTAAAATGCAAATAAAAACAGAATGCAATGATGTGCAAATCATTTATCCCTATATTTAATTGAAAATAGTACAAAGACAACATATCAAATGTTTGATACTGACAAATTGTATGTTTTTTGGGAAAATACATGCCCATTTTGAATATGATGCCAGCAACACGTTTAAAAAAAGTTGGTACAGGGGCTTGTTTACCACTGTGTTGCATCCTCTTCTTTTAACAATAATCTGTAAGTGTCTGGGAACCGAGGAGACAAAAAACTACAACTGCTGTAGTTTTGAAAATGAAATGTATTCCCACTCATGCTTGATACAGGATGTCAGCTACTCAACAATTCGGGGTCTCCTTTGTCGTATTTTTCATTTCATGGTGCGCTAAATGTTTTCAATGGGAGGCAGGTCTGGACAGCAGGGTGGCCAGTTCAGAACCTGGACTCTTTTACTATGGAGCCATGCTGTTGTAATACGTGCAGAATGTGGTTTGGGATTGTCTTGCTGAAATAAGCTTGGGCTTTCCTGAAAAAGACGTCGCCTGGGTGGCAGCATGTGTTGCCCCAAAACTTGTATATATTGTTCAGCATTAATGGTGCCTTCACAGATGTGCAAGTCACCCATGCCATGTGCACTAATGCACTCCCATACTATCACGGATGCTGGCTTTTGAACTGTGCACTGATAAGAAGGTTGGTCTCTCTCCTCTTTAGTCCGGAGGACGTGGCGTCCATGATTCCCAAAAATGATTTCATATTATGATCTGTGAGACCACAGGACAGTTTTCCACTTTGCCTCAGTCCATCTGAAATGACCTTGGACCAAGAGAAAGTGGCTGCGATTCTGGATTTTGTTTATATATGGTTTCTTCTTTGCATGGTAGAATTTTAACTTGCATTTGGGGATGCAGCAACGTACTGTATTCACAGGCAGTGATTTTCGTAAGTGTTCCTGAGGCCATGCAGTGATGTCCACTACAGAACCGTGTCTGTTTTTAATGCAGTGCCGCATGAGGGCCCGAAGATCACGGCCATCCAACAATAGTTTTCAGCCTTGTCCCTTGTGTACAGAGATTTCTCCGGATTCTTTGAATCTTTTGATGATATTATGTACTGTAGATCATGAGATCCCCAAACTCTTTGCGATTTTTTTCTTGAGAAACATAATTCGTAAATTGTTGCACTGTTTGCCTGCACAGTCTTTCACAGAGTGATGAACCACTCCCCATCCTCACTTCTGAAAGGCCCATCCTCTCTGGAATGATCTTTTAATACCCAATCATGTTACTGACCTGTTGCTAATTGACCTAATTAGTTGTGTGATATTCCATCAGGTTTAGTTTTTTAGCATTACACGACTTTTTGTCTTTTGTTGCCTCTGTCCCAACGTTTTTGAAACATGTTGCTGGCATCAAATTCAAAGTGGGCACATATTTTTCAAGAAACAATTAAATGTCTCAGTGTTAACATTTGATATGTTGTCTTTTTGTTGTGATATGTTCAACTATTTTCAATTGAATATAGGGATCTGGTGGGTCACTGTGCCAAGGGCAGCGGAAAGATAGGATAGATAAGAACAGAGGAAAGAGAGTTTCCTTTGGCAGTGCAGAGAGCCTCTGTGACACAGGAGGGCGACATGAGCGGACTTGAAGTCAGAGGGAACACAGCTAGGAAAGAGATAGGAAGGAGTTGATGAGGAAAGTAAGATGAAAATGTCAACAGAGATGGTCTGGAGAAGGAAGAAAGGGATAGGGTCAAGAGGACAGGTTGTTGGACGCCCAGACATCACTAGAGGCAAGACTTCATCTGAAGAGAGGGGAGAGAAAGAGTTCAGGGAATAAGGTAGTTCACTGACAGTGGGGCCAGAAGCCTGAACAGTTTGAGTGAAAGAGGAGCGAATCTTGTCACCTTTCATTTCATAATGGTTGGCAAGGTCGTCTACTGCTAGGGAAGAAAGAGGTGGAGGATATAGGAGACAGGAAAAGGTGGTAAAGTGTTTCCTGGGGTGAGAGGCAGATGCTTTAAATATACAGTGATACAAATTGGCTTTAGCAGCAGAAACAGAGGAAGAGAATGTAGAGAGAAGCGAATGAAAGGATGACAGGTCCTCTGGAAGTTTTGTTTTCTTCCACTTTTGCTCGGCATTCCGCAGCCCTGTTCTTTTAGCTCTCAGTGAGTCAGTTAGCCATGGAGTGGGAGGGGAAAGCCGGGCTGGCAAGAGGACAAGGGACAGAGATAATTGAAAGAGGTGGAAAGAGACGAGAGTAGGGTTGAGGAGGCAGACTCAGGAGATAGTAGGGAAAAGGAGTTGGTAGAAAGGAGAGATGATCAAATAGAAGAGGAGGAGAGAGAGAGATGGAACGAAGATTGCAACGACGCATTGCTATCTGGGAAGGAGTTGAGTTAGCGGGGTTAGAAGACAGAGGGAGAGAGAATGAGAGAAACAGTGATCAGAGATCTGGAATGGATTTGCCGTAAGATCAGCTGGGTTACAGCATCTCGTGAGGATAAGATCAAGCGCATTGCCTGCCTTATGGGTGGGAGGGGACTGGGAGAGGGTGAGTTCAAAGGAGGAAAGGAGTGGAAAAAGAGATGTTGACAGAAATGAATGAAAGACAGGTGTTGGAAGGTTAAAGTCATCAAAGTCGCCATCATCTGGAAATAAGCTTAACCAAGTGTCAAGCTCATTTAGGAACTCCCCCAATGTCCCTGGGGGACAATAGATGACAAGAATGTTAAGCTTTAGTGGGTTAGTGATAGTAAGAGCATGGAATTGAAATGAGGATATGGAAAGAGGGAAGTGGAAAGAGAGAGATTCTCTCTCTTTAAGAGAGAGAATACCTGATAAGAATACCTGTGCCACTGCCCCATTGACCGAATCTTCTCAGGGTTTGAGAGAACACATAGTTGGATGAAGAAATGGCGACAGGGGCAGCAGTGTTTTCTGGGGTGATCCATGTCTCCGTCAGGGCCAAAAAATCAAGTAATTGAAGGGCAGCATAGGCTGAGATGAAGTCATTTTTTTTGACAGCAGATTGGCAATTCCAGAGGCTTCCAGAAACCAGGGATTCCACATGGGTTGTACGTGAAGGATACAGTAGGTTAGATGAGTTTGTATGACAGGGAGGGGAGCGTCTAAGATGCCGACACGGGGGAAAGTATGGGAATAGAAAACAAACACATTCTTATCAAAGCAACAGCAAAAAAAGGTAGAAGAAAGCTTGCAAAACTAGATATTAACAACAGAGTTACTCAAGTGGGCGAATGAGGCCTTCCTCCCTATCCTTCCTCGACTAACCCCTGCAGAGCAACTCAGCAGAATGTCTTTGTTTCAGGAAGTCTTCATTTCAGTAACAACACAGCCGCTTACAACATGTCAGCTGCCGCAGGAAAATCACAGGCACTGAAATATTAAGACTGATTGCTAATTACCAGCCACAGGTGAAGAGACATGCCCACAGATTTGCAAGAGGTATAGCCAGGGAGGCAGTTAAAGCCACACCCCTAGTAATACCTGGATAAATTAGGAACAATACTGCAAATTGGACTGAAACAAAACCAAGTCCATAGTCACATGTAGTGATCAATCAGCTAGTACAACAACAAGGATTAAATAGGCTATGTGAAAAACACTGCACTAAATTTCAATAGGTCAAGCAAAACTATACCAGTAACAAGCTAAATATACTTAAATTCTTGAGAAGATGTAGTCCCAGAACACAGGAGAAGCACTGAATGCAAGTTGTTGCATTCTGTTTTTATTTACATTTTACGCAGTGTCCCAATTTCTTTGGAAACATTTGGAAAAATGTTGATTTAGTTAGTTGAGGTGTTAGCATGCTATTACTGTTTAGGCCACTACAATTGCTTGCTGAACACAGGGCTCATAGACCAGGCCTGCTTAGACAGAACTATCACCAATGGAGACGATATGTTTCTTGAACAATCTACATAGACCGTTTGACTCTAATGTATTATCATCTTAATTGGTCTAAGCACTGAATGTGTCTATTACTGTTGTCTAAGCACTGAATGTCTCTATTACAGTTGTCTAAGCACTGAATGTGTCCATTACAGTTGTCTAAGCACTGAATGTGTCTATTACAGTTGTCTAAGCACTGAATGTGTCTATTACAGTTGTCTAAGCACTGAATGTGTCTATTGCAATTTTTTTATTTCTGTGAAAAATGGTAGCATTCAATGACTGTTCTCAATTCAGCCTACTAGATGCACATGTAGGCCTACAGATCCATTCCCTCATAAACACAACAGGGTAAGGATTACATAGGAAAGCTTGCGCTCCCATCTGGCATATGGTTGAGTGATTGGTAAGCCTCAGTGATAACAATTCAAGAAGGATCCGTCTGGGTGTGGGTCCCCCTGACAACCTCATAAAGGAATAGCAAACAACTTGCACTGCATTTAATTCAGTTTACCACTAAGCACTTTTTTAAATATATATATATATATATATATATAAACATAATTGGCCTCCATGCTTCTCAACTGTTACATGGTGGTATTCTGCCTTGTTTAATCAACCTATTTGATTGTGCGTATCTTCTTTCTGCTCTTCTGTGCATGCTTGGAATGGTCTGTGTTTGCAGGATTGGGCTTGTTTGTGTAATGCAATGCCAATGGCACACTTCACAGCTGTTGTTTCTAAATTGAGGAAATGGTTCAAGGAAATTGTTTAATTTGTTTGAACAAAGAGATAGCAGTGGTATAACGACAATGTCAGGGTAACGTTGTATCTTAACTGCTTTGAATGAAAGTGATGAAACACTGGTTTGCTATAAATTGTCAATGAAGGGTAGCAAAGTGTGGTAGAGACCAGTTGGTGATGCAAGCATGTGGTGTGAAGCGATGGGAAGAGAAGAAATTGTTCATCTTTGCCAAACTTTATGCAAATTCCCTAAAAAAACTGGTTTGTATTGGGAGTCCTACTTGAATGTCTTCCGTTTTGAGAAAAATGTATAAACATTGGTTCCATCAATCAATGTTCAATTTGGACTATGTATAAGGAAGTACTAACTCTCTCTCCAAAAATAACATTTCTAGATAATTCCTTTGCAGTAAAACATCTTATATCTTTCAAGAGAAATATTGATAAATAAGATAAATATTATTGCCTCGATCAAGAGAAATATTGTTTTGGTCTGCAAATTATAATTCAGGTTTGGAGGAAATTCACAGTTCAACAGGACAATGACCAAATAAGGCCAAAGGAACAAGGCCAAAGGAACACTGAAGTGGCTTAAGAACAAAAAAGTGAATGCCTTACATTGGCTCAGTCAAAGTCCTGATATCAATTTGATTGTGAATTTACAGTTGTGCTCATAAGTTTGCATACCCTGGCAGAAATTGTGAAATTTTGGCATTGATTTTGAAAATATGACTGACCATGCAAAAAAAAATTTATTTGAGGATTGTGATCATATGAAGCCATTTATTATCACATAGTTGTTTGGCTCCTTTTTAAATCATAATGGTAACAGAAATCACCCAAATGGCCCTCATCAAAAGTTTACATACCCTTCAATGTTTGGCCTTGTTACAGACACACAAGGTGACACACACAGGTGAAAATGGCAATTAAAGGTGCATTTCCCACACCTGTGGCATTTTAAATTGCAATTAATGTCTGTGTATAAATATTCAATGAGTTTGTTAGCTCTCACGTGGATGCACTGAGCAGGCTAGATACCGAGCCATGGGGAGCAGAAAAGAACTGTCAAAAGACCTGCGTAACAAGGTAATGAAACTTTATAAAGATGGAAAAGGATATAAAAAGATATCCAAATCCTTGCAAATGCCAGTCAGTATTGTTCAATCACTTATTAAGAAGTGGAAAATTCAGGGATACCAAACCAAGGTCAGGTAGACCATGAAAGATTTCAGCCAAAACTGCCAGAAGAATTGAAAAAAACACAGATAACCTCAGGAGAAATACAGGCTGCTCTGGAAAAAGACGGTGGTTGTTTCAAGGAGCACAATATGACAATACTTCAATAAAAATTAGCTCCATGGTCAAGTTGCTAGAAAGAAGCATTTACTGCGCCACTGCCACAAAAAAGCCCAGTTACAATATGTCGGACAACACCTTGACACGCCTCACCGCTTCTGGCACACTGTAATTTGGAGTGATAAGACTAAAATAGAGCTTTATGGTCACAACCATAAGCACTATGTTTGGAGAGGGGTCAACAAGTCCTATAGTGAACAAAATACCATCTTCACTGTGAAGCATGGTGGTGGCTCACTGATGTTTTGGGGTTGTGTGAGCTCTAAAGGCACGGGGAATCTTGTGAAAATTGATGACAAGATGAATGCAGCATGCTATCAGAAAATACTTTCCAGCACGAGAATGACCCTAAGCACAAGGCCAAATTGACCCTCCAGTGGGTACAGCAGAAAAGGTGAAGGTTCTGGAATGGCCATCACAGTGTCCTGACCATAATAACATCGAGGCACTCTGGGGAGATCTCAAACGTGTGGTTCATGCAAGACGACCAAAGACATTGCATTACCTGGAGGCATTTTGCCAAGACGAATGGGCAACAATACCACCTGCAAGAATTTGGGGCCTCATAGACAACTCTTGCAAAAGACTGCATGCTGTCATTGATGCTAAAGGGGGCAATACACTGTATTAAGAACTAAGGGTATGCAGACTTTTGAACAGGGGTCAGTTAATGTTTTTCTTTGTTGCCATGTTTTGTTTTATGACTGTGCCATTCTGTTGTGACCTACAGTTGAATGTGAATCCCATAAGAAATAAAAGACTTGTGTTTTGCCTGCTCACTCATGTTTTCTTTACAAATAGTACATACATCATCAATTCTCCAAGGGTATGCAAACTTTTGAGCATAACTGTATATTTAAAAAGTGAGGTCCACAAGCATCAATTAACAAATCTGAACAAGCTGGAGCAAATCTGCCAAGAAGAAGAGGGCAAAATCACTGAGAAACTGTGCAAAGCTGGTACACACCCACCCAAAATTTATTTGAAATGTGGCTGCAGTGAAAGGTGGCTCTATTGCAGCTTTTATTGTAGCAAAAGATGGCTCTATATATTTTTTATGTTTTGGGAATGAATACCAATACAAGCAAGATGTCTTTCTTTTTTTTGCGTTTCATTGTTTTAAAATATAACATTAAACAGAAAGAAATTTCAATGTACAATTTGTTATTACATAATATGTGAAAATCAGTCAGGGGTTTGATACTTTTACAAAGTACTGTATTTTAAGTATTATGTGGATTATTCATTGGTAAAATAGTTATGTTAAATCATTATTTGTATCATTTCTCCTATCATCTAAAATCCCCCTGACAGCTCTACGATTCCCCACTTTTGAGAACTGCTGCCCTAGGCCACATACCTCACCAGTGATATGTTGATATTTCCTTTAACCACCATTCCTGCCCAAACCCCTTTTTCCCTTTATAGATAGACATTTATTTATTTCCTATTTGATTTTACTTACTCTTTCCTTTTAAAGCCTTAAACATGTATTTAATGAGTTTCCACAAAACAAGTTTTTTATTTTTACATACTGACAACCACATAGATTTAATTAATAAAAAATATATATATATAGGATTTTATGCATAACATGTAAGTATAGATTGTTAAAAAATGTTGTGGATCTAAAATAATGTTTTACCATGAAATTTAAAACATTCATTTGTGCCTTTTCAACACAGTTTAATTTGCATAGAGCTTGCACCATATTTAGTCAAAGTAATTGGAGAAGGAAATCCCCATCAATTGCATCTATCAATTGATAGACATAAATTTGGTCAGGTCCTTGTGAAAATTAATTAAGTGAAGGAGCAAGAACATTTCCTCATCCCATAACTGAATAGTACCCAATTGGAACTGTGACAACTAGATGTTAATTTACTCTCCTAAATCCGTGCCTCAACCATGAGAATATTATTCTAAAGCAAGGTTTTCTAAAGGTTAAAAGAGCAACACCTTTTCTTCCTATTGCTGAAGCAACTGCCATGCAAATTTCTTCAGATAGATGGGATCTCAGCAGAGCCAAAAACAAACAGAAGAGGGTTAGAAGGAGCTCTGCCAATCAGCACAACCAGGATTTTTTTTAACTCATTGTGTTAAAGCTGTGGTTTGAATTAATTTGGCAATTTAGTGTGGAGTTCCAATGAAAGATATTTTATCATTTCACAGGCAAATTAACTCTGTGTGTAATATTAAAGTGGATACCTTTTTAGAATTACTTTCCCTTACACCAAGCCCTAAACCTAAGGCTAATTTTAACTGCCGCTAAAACATAATCATAATTCTTAATCTTAACCTAATATTAACTCCTAAACATGACCCCTAAAACTTAACCCTAGTGATATCCCTAAACCTTAAGCCTAAAATAAACTTTTTTAGTTTGGAGACTGGCCAAACATGCTGACATCACCACTTTGTGATGTTTTACTGCTGTCAAGTCTAGTTAAACAAGTATATGTATATGCTCTCTCTTCCCCTCTGTTCCTCTCTCACCAACTTTTGGTTTATTGTAACATTAGTAACAGATCTAGAGAAAGGAAGCCATCTTGCATGGCTCCTGTGATTATTGTAGGTGCAAAAGAGCAGGACCGGTGTGGGTTTGTATTGGTGTGTCTGTTAAACAGTACAAACACATGTCAGGCCAGTCTCTCTAAAGGCCTCTATCTAGCACTCCCTATTCATATCTAATAATTAATCCTTTCACATAGTGGCTGTGTAAAGATACCTACTGTGCATTTGGAAAGTATTCAGCTCATTTTTGTTATGTTACAGTCTTATTCTAAAATGTATTTTTTCCCCCTCAGCAATCCACTCACAACACATAGCAAAAAAGTTTTTTGAACACAAATACCTAAGTATTCAGACCCTTCACTATGACACTCGGAATTGAGCGTAGGTGCATCCTGTTTCCATTGATCATCCTTGAAATGTTTCTACAACTTCTTTGGAGTCCACCGGTAGTAAATTCAATTTATTGGACAGGATTTGGAAAGGCACACACCTCTGTATAAGGTCCCACAGTTGACAGTGCATGTCCAAGAAAAAACTAAGCTATGAGATCAAAAGAATTGTCTGTAGAGCTCAGAGACAGGATTATGATATGAAACAGATCTGGTGTTAGGTTCTTTCATTCCTAAATGAAAGACGTGTGGAACAACCAACACTATTCCTAGAGCTGGTCGCCTGCCAAACTGGGCAGTCAGGGAACAATGGTCGGAGAAGGAAGAAGAAGATCCTGACAGAGCTTCAGAGTTCCTGTGTGGTGATGGAAGAAACTTCCAGAAGGATAACCATCTATGCAGCCCTCTACCAATCAGATAGAGTGGCCAGATGGAAGCCAGTCCTCAGTAAAAGGCACTTGACAGTCCACTTTGGAGCCAAACGGCAACTAAAGGACTCTCAGACCATAAGAAAAATTATTCTCTGGTTTGGAGAAAGAACTCTTTGGCCTGAATGCAAAGCATCACGTCTGGAGGAAACTAGTCACCGCTTATCACCTGGCCAATACCATCCCTACGGTGAAGCATATTGGTGGCAGCACAATGCTGTGAGAATGTTTGTCAGTGGCAGCGCCAGAAGGCTGTGATCGTTAACCAAGGTGCTTCAACAACGTACTGAGTGAAGGGATCTGAATACTTACAGCAAATTTCAAAAGTTTGAGGTCACTTAGCTATTGAAATTTCTTTGAATAGAAATTCTAGCTAAATTAATAGGAAATACAGTCATTCACAAAGTTAGAAATAGTGAGTTTTCATTGAAATAATTATTGTGTCCTTCAAACTTTGCTTTCGTCAAAGAATCCTCCATTTGCAACAATTACAGTCTTGCAGACCTTTGGCATTCTAGATGTCAGTTTGTTGAGGTAATCTGAAGACATTTCACCCCATGATTCCTGCAACACCTCCCACAAGTGCTTTGGGTCATTGTCCTATTGTAGGAGGAAATTGGCTCCAATCAAACACTGTCCACATGGTATGGCATGGTGTTGCAAAATGGAATGATAGCCTTCCTTCTTCAAGATCCCTTTTACTATGCACAAATCTCCCAATTTACCACCACCAAAGCACCCCCAGACTATTACATTGCCTTCAGAATTCTTGACAGATGGCGTCAAACACTGCTCCAGCATCTTTTCATTTGGTCAGCATCTCACAAATGATCTTCTTTGTGATCCGAACACCTCAAACTTACATTTATCTATCCATAACACACTTTTCCAATCTTCCTTTGTCCAGTATCTGTGTTCTTTTGCCCATCTTAATCTTTTCTTTTTATTGGCCAGTCTGAGATATGGCTTTTTTTGCAACCCTGCCTAGAAGGCCAGCTTCTGGAGTCGCCTCTTCACTGTTGATGTTGAAACTGGTGTTTTGCGGGTACTATTTAATGAAGCTCCCAGTTGAGGGCATGTGAGGTGTCTGTTTCTCAAACTAGACAATCCAATATATTTGTCCTTTTGCTCAGTTGGGCACTGAGGCCTCCCACTCCTCTTTCTGTTCTGGTTTGAGCCAGTTTACGCTGTTCTATGAAGGGAGTAGTACACAGCATTGTATGAGATCTTCAGTTTCTTGACAATTTCTCAAATGGAATAAACTTCATTTTTCAGAACAAGAATGGACTGACGAGTTTCAGAAGAAACTTCTTTGTTTCTGGACATTTTGAGCCTGTAATCGAAATCACGATTGCTGAATTCTCCAGATACACAACTAGTTTAAAGAAGGCCATTTTTTTAATTCTTTAATCAGTAAAACAGTTTTCAGCTGTGCTAACATAATTACAAAAAGGTTTTGTAATGATTTATTAGCCATATAAAATGATATGTTTGGATTAGCGAACACAACGTGCCATTGGAACACAGGAGTGTTGGTTGCTGATAATGGGCCTATGTACGCCTATGTAGATTTTTCATTTAAAAATCACCCGTTTCCAGCTACAGTAGTAATTTACATTAACAATGTCTACACTGTATTTCTGATGAATTTGATGTTATTTTCATAGACAAAACATTTGCTTTTCGTACGAAAACAAGGAAGTGACCCCAAACTTCTGAATGGTAGTGTATGTAAATGTGTTCTAAAAAACTGTTTTTGCTTTGTCATTTACGTCATTAATGTCTTATTCAGTTATAAAATAAGTCTGTAACATCAGTACATGTGGGAAGGTGAAGGGGTCTGAATACTTTCCTAATGCACTGTATTTCACATCTTCAGTAGTGAAAACAGAACAGAAAACAAACTTGAAAGCTGATTAGATGTCAGCTACTTTTTTTATTTACATTTATCACCTGTGTCAATAAAAAAAACATTTACAGAGAATGGAGACAAGCTTCAGGTGCAGAAGAAGAATAAGAGAAAAAGAAGAGGAAGAACAACTACATCGGAATTAGTCACAATGTGATTTCTTAATGTCTCCAAAATACCCACCCACATAATAGTAAAGTGCACATAAGATGGGAGAGGGTGGATCAGAGGGCTGCCGCTGTGCAGCGCCCAATAAGCAGTTTTGGGTGGGTTGAGATCTTTGCTCAGGAAATTATTGGCAGTAGATGAGATATTAATGCAAGCAACCCTGGGAAGCAAGAGTTATTGAAGTTCCACACTAATCACACTAATCACCTCAGTTGATTTGTTACAGGGTAGGTACTTAGTAACAATGCAAAACCGTTATATCCACCGAAGATTAACAGTTTTTAAGGTGTTGTCGTTTGTCAGTGACATTTTGCAAAATATATGTATGGTTTGATTTTCCCAAATGCTGTAACAAAAGCAAACAAATTCAGAGATATTAAGCAAATGTCACAGGAAATTTTATAGTTTATACAGAGTTATACAGTGCGTTTGGAACATGTACAGACCCTTCACTTTCTCCACATTTTCTTGTGTTTTAGACTTAATTAATAATTAATAAAAAATATTTTTTGTCATCAGTCTCCATACAATACCATATAATATGAAAGCAAAATGTATTAGAAGTTTCTGCACATTTATTGAACATGAAAAACTGAAATATCTCAGATAAATAAGTATTTTGAATGTCGTTATAGGGTGCCATAATTCACAGTGCATGTCAGAGCAAAAAACAAAACATAAAGTCCAAGAAATTCATTGTAAACCTCTGAGACAAATTTGTGTCAAGACATAGATCTGGGGAACATTATAAAAAACTTGAACATTGAAAGTTCCCAGGAGCACACTGGGCTCTACATAACTGAACAAGATGGGTCTTGGTCAAGGGAGGTGAACAAGATCCCAGTGGCTACTCTAACAGGGCTGGAGAACCTCACAGAAAAACAACCATACTGCTCGGCACCTAGCTAAAACCCTCCCTGTGGTTAAGCATCATGATGGGACTGTCATGCTGTGGGGATGCTTCTCAGTGGCAGGGACTGTAAGACTTGTCAAAATTGAGGGAATGATGAAAGGAGCAAAATATGGAGTTATTTAATGAAAACCTGATCCAATTTCCACAAGACTTTAGACTGGGGCTAAGATTGATCTTTCAGCATGACAACCTGAAGCACACAGCAAAGACAATTCTGTAGAGGCCTTGGGACAAGGTTTTGAATATCGTTCTATGAACCAGCCATAGTCCGGACAAACCAGATTTGAACATCTGTGTGGAGAACTGAAGATTGCAGTTCACCAACGCTCCCCATGCAATCTGACAAAACTTGCGAGGATCTGCAAAGGAAGAATAGAAGAAACTGCCAAAATCCAGGTGTGCAAAGCTGGTAGAGGCATACCCAAGAAGCCTCAAAGCTGTGCAAAAGGCGTTTCAACAGAACACTGAATAAAGGTTCTGAATATTTCTTTATGTAAGATTTTTCCGTTTTTTTATTTTCATTAAATTGGCATACATTTCTAAAAGGTTATTTTTGCTTTATGTGTTATTAGGTCCAGACTGATGGCAAAAAATAAATGAATGTAATAATTTATAAATTCTGTAAAATCTGTAATTCAACAAAATGTAGAGAAAGTGAACGGGTCTGAATACTTCCTGGCAGCAATGTACATCTGGAAATTTAATAGGAGCTGCCTACAGCAGTTTCATTCATGTTTAAGGGACAGTTTAAATTAAGAGAAATTACCGTTCCCTTTCTTAATAATAATTTTCTTAATATTATTAATTTTGTCAAGAAATTGTTCTTCATTTCAATGAGCCTACAGTGGGTATGGAAAGTATTCAGACCCCTTTAAATTTTTCACTCTTTGTTTCATTGCAGCCATTTGCTAAAATCAAAAAAGTTCATTTTATTTCTCATCAATGTACACTCAGCACCCCATCCTGACAGAAAAAAACAGAAATGTAGAAATTTTTGCAAATTTATTAAAAAAGAAAAACTGAAATATCACATGGTCATAAGTATTCAGACCCTTTGCTCAGTATTGAGTAGAAGCACCCTTTTGAGCTAGTAGAGCCATGAGTCTTCTTGGGAATGATGCAACAAGTTTTTCACACCTGGATTTGGGGATCCTCTGCCATTCTTCCTTGCAGATCCTCTCCAGTTCCGTCAGGTTGGATGGTGAACGTTGGTGGACAGCCATTTTCAGGTCTCTCCAGAGATGCTCAATTGGGTTTAGGTCAGGGCTCTGGGCTCAAGAAATTCTAGGTCAGGGCTCAGGGCTCAAGAATGGTCACAGAGTTGTTCCGAAGCCACACCTTTGTTATTTTAGTTGTGTGCTTAGGGTCATTATCCTGTTGGAAGGTGAATCTTCGGCCCAGTCTGAGGTCCTGAGCACTCTGGATGAGGTTTTCTTCCAGGATATCTCTGTACTTGGCCGTATTCATCTTTCCTTCAATTGCAACCAGTCGTCCTGTCCCTGCAGCTTAAAAACACCCCCATAGCATGATGCTGCCACCACCATGTTTCACTGTTGGGATTGTATTGGGCAGGTGATGAGCAGTGCCTGGTTTTCTCCACACATACCGCTTAGAATTAACGCCAAAAAGTTCAATCTTGGTCTCATCAGACCAGAGAATCTTATTTCTCATAGTCTGGGAGTCATTCATGTGTTTTTTGGCAAACTCTATGCAGGCTTTCATGTCTTGCACTGAGGAGAGGCTTCCGTCAGGCCACTCTGCCATAAAGCCCCGACTGGTGGAGGGCTGCAGTGATAGTTGACTTTGTGGAACTTTCTCCCATCTCCCTACTGCATCTCTGGATCTCAGCCACAGTGATCTTTGGGTTCTTCTTTACCTCTCTCACCAAGGTTCTTCTCCCACGATTGCTCAGTTTGGCTGGACGGCCAGGTCTAGGAAGAGTTCTGGTCGTCCCACACTTCTTCCATTTAAGGATTATGGAGGCCACTGTGCTCTTAGGAACCTTGAGTGCTGCAGAAATTCTTTTGTAACCTTGGCCAGATCTGTGCCTTGCCACAATTCTGTCTCTGAGCTCCTCGGGTAGTTCCTTCGACCTCATGATTCTCATTTGCTCTGACATGCACTGTGAGCTGTAAGGTCTTATATAGACAGGTATGTGCCTTTCCTAATCAAGTCCAATCAGTTTAATTAAACACAGCAGGACTCCAATGAAGGAGTAGAACCATCTCAAGGAGGATCAGAAGAAATGGACAGCTTGTGAGTTAAATATGAGTGTCACAGCAAAGGATCTGAATACTTATGACCATGTGATATTTCAATTTTTCTTTTTTCATAAATTTGCAAAAATTTCTACATTTCTGTTTTTTTCTGTAAAGATGGGGTGCTGAGTCTACATTAATGAGAAATAAAATCAACTTTTTTGATTTTAGCAAATGGCTGCAAGGAAACAAAGAGTGAAACATTTAAAGGGGTCTGAATACTTTCCGTACCCACTGTAGATTTGAACAATTGTGGTTTCTTTTTAAGAAAATCCTTAATCCTCAAAAATGTGTTGTTGGGGTTATCATGTCAATACCTCTATTAGTGGCATTTTTGCAAAATGCAAACCAAAGACTAAATATTTAGTTATTACTTTTGTACTTTGACAAAAGGAAAATGGAGCTTCACTTCATCAGGGTGTTGTCATGGATACTCAGATGCTGTTGTACAAAGTTGAGAAATTACTTCTCAAGGGGATAGCCATTGTTTTGTGGGGAGTAGACTGGGGTGATAACAGTGGGGTGGAAGCCCTTCAGACAGCATGGGTCAACACACAGACGCACAGACACACAGATACACACACACACATACACACACACACACACACATACACGCACACACACAGATGGTGTGTGCGTACAAAAGTAAACAGCGAGGCTGCCATGGTATAAATATGACCCAGAGTCAATGGAACTGGAATTCCTTCACACACTCTCACTCTCCCTCGGTCACACCCACAGCAGGTACTGTGTCACTGATTGCGCTCGTAAGCCTAAGTGTGCTCTTGGGCTGCACCTTCAAAAATCTGCTGAGTGATCCAGCAGATCCTAGGAGACAACATCAGGCCCCCAGGCTGAGTGTTCTTCATCATTCTTCTGGTTAACGGTATCATAAAAGGCTTGCTTGCGTGCCCTACCTGCTGCCTGCTGGCCTGTCTGCCTGCCTGGTGCATCTCCTGGCCTACAAGGAAACATCAGAGCCCTGCAGACTGACAGCAGAGGAGTTCGGGTTACCTGAATCAGAGGTCATCAACAACATTAGTCTGCACTACACCTGTTGGGGCCCTGTCTACACTCAGCCAGAACCTGCCAGGGATCACTTAGAGATCAACCAACCTTCATCCAGGTAAAAAGTTGAACAGGTAGACAATAATTTTCTGTGAGTTACCGAATGGCATTAATGTTGATGGAGTTACATTTGTGATATAACCGTATCTAAAAAGATAGATCAAGGACATGCGGTTTGGAGGTCTTATGTCCATTTATATTGTTAAATATGTCAGTGTTTTCATTTCCTAATTTGTTTTGTTTTAGTAAACTATATTTTACTCTCCTCAAAAGTATTCATCTGCTGTGCAATGTCGCATTTGTCTGAATACTGCCATTTGTCAGTCTGTTACAATAATCACCCAGTAACAAACGTGGTTGCAAACTTATTCATCTGTTGTAACATGAACATCATCTTTACACTTACAAATGGTTCAGGATCCTTGCAGTAATACACAATGTGGACTTAGGCATATTTCAAAACTATCACATTTCAGACAATAGTACAGGTGCTTGATGGATTTATGAAAAGTAACTGTGGTTTGGTTTGGCCTCTACCCAATACATAACACAACAGAGCGCATTTCCCCTACAATCTTGTCAGGGATAGGATTATGTGCTCAAAAGTAAACCACACTCCAACTTCCCATTCAACAATAAAGATTATAATTAGCCATCTAGAGTTCTGGTAAGATTGAGCATTTCAGAAAGGTAACTGTATAGCCACCCACTGAAATGGGTGTTCCTTTTTGAATTACTTGGCCTGGTGCCATTGCACCTGCATTACAGGTGGAAACCGTCCCATGTCCCATGGAAAGAAATATAGCATGGAACAGAACAAAACTATTAACCCCTAATTCATAGCAACCTCTGGGATAACAGGAAACAGAACACAGCATCCATGTATCCGACGCAGTCAAGTTGTTTAAACCAGTTTTGCTTATTTAAGCAATAAGGCATGAGGGGCTGTAATATATGGTCAATATACCATGGCTCCTGGCTGTTAGCCGCTATGCAAAGCAGAGTGCCTGGATAGAGCCTTTAGCCGTGGTAGCAATACCATGGCTTTCAGAGGCATAATCACCTGGTTTATACAATCATGGCCAAAAATATTAGTAACCTTGTACTTCTTCAACATAACATACATACACTATTGTTCAAACGTTTGGGGTCACTTAAAAATGTCCTTGTTTTCCATGAAAACATTCATGAAATGTGTTTGGATAGGAAATATAGCAAAATGAATAGGAAATATAGTCATTGACAATGTTAGAAATAATGACTTTTAATTTAAACAGTAATTGTGTCCTTCATACTTTCCTTTCGTCAAAGAATCTTCTATTTGCAGCAATTACAGCCTTGCATACCTTTGGCATTCTAGCTGTCAGTTTGTTGTGATAATCTGAATAATAATAATCTGATAATCCCCATGATTCCTGAAGTACCTCCCACATGTTGGATTGACTTGATGGGTACTTCTTACTTACCGTATGGTCAAGCTGCTCCCACAACAGCTCAATAGGTTGAGATCCAATGACTGTGCTGGCCACTTCGTTATAGGCCAGCATCTTGCCTCTTCATTGCTAATGTTGAAACTGGTGTTTTGCGGTTGCTATTTAATGAAGCTGCCAGTTGAGGACCTGTGAATCATCTGTTTCTCCAACTAGACTCTGTAATGTATTTGTCCTCTTGCTCAGTTGTGCTCTGAGGCCTCCCACTCCTCTTTCTATTCTGGTTAGAGACAGTTTGCACTGTTCTATGAAGGGAGTTGTACACAGCGTTGTACTAGAGCGTCAGTTTCTTGGTAATTCCTCGCTTGGAATAGCCTTAAGTTCACAGAACAAAAATGGACTGACGAGTTTCAGAAGAAAGTTCCTTGTTTCTGACTATTTCGAGCCTGTAATCAAACCCATAATTGCTGATGCTTCAGACACTCAACTAGTCTAAAGATGGCCTATTTTATTACCACTTTAATCAGTAAAACCATTTTCAGCTGTGCTAACATAAATGGAAAAGGGTTTGTCGTGATCAATTAGCCTTTTAAAATGATAAACTGGGATTAGCAAACACAACGTGCCATTGTAACACAGGAGTCATGCTTGCTGATAATGGGCCTCTGTACGCCTATGTAGACATTCCATTAAAAATCAGCCATTTCCTGCTACAATAGTCATTTACATTAACAATGTCTACACTGTATTTCTGATGGATTTTATGTTATTTTAATGGACAAAAAATGTGCTTTTCTTTCAAAAACAAGGACATTTCTAACTGACCCCAAACTTTTAATGGTATTATACATTATCAAAGGTAAGGTTTAGAATTATAGTTAACACTATATTTGAGTCACTCTATGGATTCATTACAGGATGTCTACATATTATCAATAACATTTCAACAACTAACACTAACCCAAATCTTAAACCTCATCCAGTCCCTAACCTTAAACTTCCCTAACCCTTATACTAACTCTTCTTGTAAACATAACAATAACCTTATACTACATTTAGTCATAATTAACTGTCTACTAACAGTAACACTAATCCTAACCTTAAACCCCATCCTATCAATAATCTTAACCATTTCCCTAACCCTTACCCTATCACTTATTTTTAACCTAATCCTAACCTTAACCTTTGCAAACATTTACGTTTGTAAAAGTTTGTTGATGGTATGAATATCTGTAGACCATCAACACATCGTAAGTTTGATCCAAATAAAGTGTAACCTAATTAGGGAAGGGTTGAGGTTAGGTGAGTGTAGTTGAAATGGTAATTGAAATGATACTAATAGTCTGTAGTCTGTACAGCATCACTTCATTTGGACTCTCCAAATAAAGTTGGCATTGTAGGTCTAAGAAACAATAAGATGTAGGCCTACTTGCCTACGCTGGCAATATTTTCATTAATACATACTTTCAGTGTCTACGGTATGCTTGCCCTGAAAACTTGCCCTGCTCCTGTTCATGCTGAATGATTCGACCCTGCAATGTGTGAGGGGATTATGGGCTTATTGTCACTAATATACCATCTAACTTGTTGTAAGGATATGTTGCATTAAAGTCATCTTAAGTAGGAATAACAATACATCAGCGGTGGTCACAAACTGCTTATACAGAAGTTTTTATCTTCATCGTTGACACAAACGTCTTAGCTCTTTAGTATGTGAACAGACCTTATATACAACAGCTGGTAATCAGAATGTTAAAAAGATCCTTTGACCTCAGCTGGACTTCCTGGTTAAATAAAGGTTAAATAAAAAAATAAAATGACAAGGTCTGAGGAGAGTCAAAGTGGGGCTGGATTTTTTCCCCCTTCCTTCTTCCTTCTAACAACATGCATTACTAATATTGATTTTATCTATCTTCCCGGCATGCTCTGTTAAGCTAGTGACCTGCAATAGATGACAATCATTCTCTTATTTTGTTCGTCCTGGAGAAGCTCAATAGTTGGTTCTAACTTTCCCAGGAGAAACAATAACACAGAATCCCTGAGGCTCCAAATGGCTCTTTAAACTGTACACATTTCCCCACACAGCAAATAGGCACGCCTGACTATACACACACTTTTAACGCTAAAATCAAATAAGAGAGCCTTTTCTCTTGAAGAGGACACTGGGAGAAGACACCACAAGAAACATCTGGGGATGGTATTGTTTTCCCTGTATCTATTGCTGATTACCGTTTTTTCCCCCCAGATATACAGTACATAAATGAATCACAGTATATGGCACCTGTTTCTGATAGAATTACTATCACATTGATATTATAATGGCCTCAAATTTCAGATGTATTAATAGCTACCTTTTTTGTACAAAGTTAAACAGCGGTTTGAAAGCTCTCAATGTGATTTCTCTGCCTAGAAACTATAATGCAACAGATTTTTAATCCATTATTCATATAAAGGAACATTCTCTCTTAACAAGCACAATGGTCACAGGACCCAACACAAGTGTTACCTAAACTGACCATCCACCCTACAGTTAACATGTCTTCATAAAGGTGAGACAGTAGAGCAGGCTAGTAGCTACAAAGAATTTGACTGAACATCAAGCTGAGAGAATTCCCAAAACAAGACTAATTAAATGTGGTTAAATGGTTACCAGGGAGTATAGCTGCCTTTATGGCTATAGTCCATCTGATTGTGTGTCTAAGCTTGACCTGGCCAGCAAATGGAGTAAAGCCTTCATTCTCCTGAAATGAATATAAGCGTCTTGCCCAAACTCATCTAGAGATCAGTCAGACCCATAATCCTTCCCCTGGGGAGCATGTTTGCAGCCATTTCTGCTTTCCCCTCTCCTTTAGGAAAAAGCTAATATGGCTAAATTTGCCGGGCTAATGGACTTAGAGCAAGCTGTTACAGAGGAGAGCGGACACACAGCAGGCTGGCCTGGATCCCGCTTGGCTCTTTTTAATCTGATGAAGGGAAAAGACAGTGGGTTATCCCCACATCCTTAGCAGGACATAAGGAGATAAAAGAAGGAATGGGAGGTTTGAACTGAGGATTGGAGACACTGAGAATAGAGAGACAGAGATAGTGGAGGGAAAGCAAAAAACACTTTTGGAGAGGATAACTTAATTTCGTTTAAGATTAATACATCTCTGGGATTGAAACAGAGCTGTTGTAGGTCTGTCAAATGTGTTCCTGTGAAAGAATCATTGGGTTAGCACTAAAGTTGCCCATCCTCACACTATTTGCTCTGATCTATCATCAGTTTCTTAGTTTATTCGATAAACAAATATAAAATTTATCAACCGAAATATATTCTCTTTATAGATGGTTTCAGTATCTTTTGTTGGGCGTGTCCTAGAAGTGTTGTAGACGTTTTACAGTGGCTTACAGTCTCTTTAGATAAACAGACATTGTATCTCCTTGAACATGTGCTGTGCGAGAGCAGGCATCCTTTTCCGTGGCACGACTAACTGATAACCATGTCTTGATGACAGCTTCATTCCTTCCCACCTACCTGCTGTGGCAGCAGCAGCCAGATACATTTAAAACCATTAGAAATGTCATTATGTGATTACGTTAGCCATTGCTTCAGTGACGTCATCTGATTTTGACCTAAGATGCCATTCTAATGGCAAGGCAATTGCACATGTGAAGAAATGTTCTAAAGAAAAGAAAATTTCCTGTTCAGGTTATGCAGTGAGGAATAACTTAATGCCACTTTACAAGAGGCAGGGCAAAATCATGTGAACCAACGTGCAAGCAAACAGAGAGAATCAGAAGAAACACAGCCTCATCCATATTCTTCTGAAATATTTCTTGAACAGACAACAATGGGGGCTTGCAGTCATGCCCCATTTCAGAAGTCTTCTCCACATTATCGCTCTCTTATTTCATTAAAAACTCCAGCTGACAGTGGAGCCAGAGGACTATGGAGACGGTCCCTTGAAAGGCAAAGGCAGGTGGCCGCACTGCTTTAGGACTCAATACAAATCACCTATCCTCAAGTCAACACCCATTCTGGACCACTGACCCACAAGTAAGAGATTCAGTCAAATCCATTTTGCCCCATGCCTGCCCTGTTGGTGCTGTGCAATGTGCAGTGACTCACTTCAGGGTCATTCCCCTGTATCTTCACTTAGCCCAGGGCACATTAAAAGAGCCCCTGCAAACATGCTCTCAACTCAGTTTCTGCTCTCTTCACTGTGCTTCTGATGGACTTTCTTATAGCTCTGAAATTGTTGCATGTTTAGCAGACAGAGTTTTTGGCACAAAGGAATAGACTCTTAAAGGTACTGTGATTTAGATTTGAAACGCCTGCTATGCCATTGGTTTTGTGTTTGTAACACTTCCACAATTTATTTGGCTATCAAGAAAACCTTGGCTTTCAAAGAAGCTCATATACATCACCGGTTATATTTTCTTTACAGGGTTTCCAGTAATCTAATTTAATCTTTCAAGTTTTCCAGATACATGGAAGTTAATCTGATATGTTAAAGAACGGAACTAGTTGGAGTTGCTACACTGGATCAAGCAGCATGGAATTAGTTAGTTGTAAGAAAATTATCTGCAAATTGTGTTGCAGTGTAATACACTTTTTATGACTAACTGCTTGTTTTCACCATTCCACATCTAAACTGCATGAATGTGGTCATCACATTCTTTGGCTACACCTATTGCATAGTATATTGAGATACCAAGTAAAATATACTTTTATTAATCATTTGACAGGCTTGTAAATCTACTTGATTTTTCTATTCATGTTTCATTCCTCCATTCTGAACAGGAGGCAGCAGCCATGTCAAGTCCAGGGGAGTGTCTGTCATCAGAGGGCAGCAGCCCAGTCTTCCCGTCCCGTCCCCTGGGAGACAGGGCCGGAGCTGGGGAGGCCTGGGAGATGGAAGAGACCAAGCCCCGCATGGAGTCTCTCGAGAGTCGCGGCCTAACAGGTTTCTACCTATCCTGCTTCGACATGCTCTTCACAGAGGACTCCGGCTGGCTTGTTAAGGTGTCAGAGGCATCCTCAGGTCTGGCTTGTTCCATGCCTTTCCCCACACCCAGGACGGAGCCCCCAGAGGAGCCAGAGCAGTGTCCTGTCATCGACAGTCAAGCCCTGGGGCTGTCCCCGGAGCAGGAGGGGGTCCAGGAGGAGGAACGCTCCCTAGAGCAAGTCCAGAGCATGGTGGTTGGTGAGGTGCTGAAGGACATCGAGACGGCCTGCAAGTTGCTCAACATCACCCCAGGTAGGTATTGTTAAGCCATCATCTAGATGTATTTAAGTTAGTGGAGTGGGCATTTCTGTTGAAAGCTGTGTTTCCCAGTACGGTACAGATTCCATGTGGAATTAAACAACTCACTGACATGACTCAGAGCAAACTTACTCCTGAGGAACCCCCGGATTATATCAGAATGCGCCTACTTCAGAGTTTGACACGTAGCATGCAATCATTTTTACAATGACTTTTGGACAGCATGGACAAACCTATAAAGCTTTGGCCCCTTATTTTAAGAGAAGATGTGTTAAGCTACTTTTTAGCTATTCAACATTTTACTTAGTGGCAGAGAGAGCATATTTTAGTTTTAAACAAGCTTAAAATAAATTGTTTGTATGTAGAGAAAAACATTTGGGTGGAATTCAAGAGGAACTGAGCTGAAAAAAGGTAAACAATTTGGAGTACTGTGGATGCCGATATCCTAGTAAGCCTCCCAGGCCTGGATTGGTCAAGTTAGTAGCAGGACATGTATTTATAATATTACATTATTAATATTAATACGTTATATTGTATTGTATTAGACCCTCTAAAGATTTTCCACAGACGCCTGGTAATTTAACCGGTTCTGGATTTAACTGGCAATCAATAAAAAAATCTTCATAATCTACTTTGACTACATTTCCATATCACATTCATAACACATCTATAAGCATTTAATGTAGTGTCATAACAGATCCCACAGCAATATTAGGAGTTAGTCAAATGTATCCATAGCTTATCTATAGTCATGTCATTCTACACTGATGCTGTCATCAGCATAACTATAACATAACAATAACAATATTGAATATGCCACAATTTGTAAATTATTCTACTTTATAAACTGGGTGGTTCAAACCTTGAATACTGATTAGCTGAAAGCTGTGGTATATGTACGTAATAGGGCAAGAAGAGGTGTGGACAATATACCATGGCTGAGAGCCGTTCTTAGGCCCTAGGCATTGTTTAATGGACACAGCGCTGGGAAACTTGGATACCTGTTCTTACGCCAGGACACAATGCTGAAATGCCTGTGTACAGCCCTTAGTCTTCGTATTTGACAGCCATTTGTGTCTTGTTGCTTAGCGTATACCGGGGCCATTTCCCCCCTGCGGTCGGTGAGCTGATTAGGGTGGCTGGTCAGTGGTGCAGCCTTTTTCAGAAATTGAAAAAGAGTGTCTGCTACAGGCTTTAAAGTTCATTTGCAATTCCAGGTAGGCTTGATACTTCCCTTCTTCTCACTGCAGTCTTTGAGGTCAGTGGTGCATGAAGACACCCACAGGGTTGAATTCTTAGGGTAAATGTTTATTGAACAAATATCATGACTGTTTCGTGACACATTAACAGTCCTTCTTCACGTCACAATTAAGTTGATCTTATTGGTCAATAACACATACATTAAGGGTTTTTTAATGAATATGTAGTCAAGGTAATGTCCAATCTATTTTGCCATTAAAGTGGCATTTATATGGTCACGGATGTGCCGTTTGTCACTCTGATCTATAATACCAAGATTAAATATCTACATACTAAATCTATGCTATCAAGGAAAAGCCTTATTCTATGTTTGAGGATTCTATTTCCTCAAACATTATGCAGTTACAATGCAACAAAAAACATACCTAACTGAAAAGTAAAATAATATGAATACAGCACAGTGGCGGTTTCTCAGACACAGATTAAACCTAGTCCTGGACTAGGTTTAATCTGTCCAGGACTAGGTTTAAAAATTTAGCTGTGTCCATAAAACCGTAAGAATGTTTAAGAAAATATTTACAAAAACAAAAGAATTGCTGAGGACAAAGAATCCTAGTAATATTAGTTTATATATATATATATATATATATATATATATATATATATATATATATATATATATATATTTATTTTTTATTATTAATAAGCATCATATTAAAATCCCTTTGCCCATTTCAAACTCATAGCAGTAACTATTTTAGTTAGTGGACTAACATAGGTTGATAAAGCTAGGTAGGTCAAACAAATCCTGAAACATTTGGTTAGCACTGTTATTTCTCTATTTTAAGAAATTGTACTTTAACATATGTTAACATAAACAGGGCAGATTGAGAGACAGACACATGAGTTTCACAACTGACTGTTTACCTTTTCAAAAATGAATTGTAGGCCTACAGCTTTCATCTATAAGCCTAATGGAGTTGCATCTCAGAAAGTAAATAATACCTAGTATTAGGCCTAGCAATATTGGAAGATAGACTAATCATACAGGAACTTTAAACTGATATGTTTATGTTTACCTGTCCAAAACCTAAAGTAAAATAAAATAGAAACATACTTTTTAGCTTAAGCCAATGTTGTTTTTTAAGTGTAATGACGACTGTAATATATATTATACTGTATTTCTTTCATCTAACAGGGCTGCCTTTTATATAAATGCGTAGGCTATGTGTAGGCTATTTAAATTAGTAGGTAGAATGTGAGATAACGATAACGTCATCATACATTTTCCCATTTTAAGTCATTCTTGTGGGATGTTATACTTATTACATTTCAAGGGCATTAATAAATGCTGGCATTTTATAAATAAATGTTCATATGTTTAATTTGTCAAAGTAACATTTACTGAAACTCTTCATAGACCATTCATGTGTGTGTCAGAGACCAGTTTGTCAATGTAAAGGAGAGCGTTCAGTCTCAAGGATGTGCCAGAGCATCCAGTCCCTTTAAATATTGTATGTTTGTGCCACAGATTGCGGATCCTGAAGGGCTGAGGGCTGGGTTTCCCAAATGGTTCAAGCTTTTTAGCATTGAGTCAGACTGCAGTAGTGAGCAGGTATGGAAGTTATTCCATATAACAGAGCATTAATATTCCGAGGACATACTGTCTGTAACATGGAAAGAAGCTCACATGATCATCACAAACTCCAAATGCTGCACAGATGTTACTAACTTATATTCATTGATATTCATTTCAGTCAGACTGAGAAAATACTTTTACAGGATTTTCTAAAATGTTTTTTGGTTATTGCTTCTATTTAAATGTAAGGCTAATTATGAGGTCAGATAAATTACATTTGTGAGAAAAAAGTTTAAAATATACTCAGATCTATATCAAATTTGTTATATATTTGAAATACATTACAAGTATATTTTAAGAGTACTAAAGGGTACTATGATATTTCCAATCATGTATTACGTACACTTAGGTGTGAAAAAAGTGGGTTTATTTTAACACACCTAAGGCAAGGCATGTTTTTTTGAATAGCACATTTCATACACAGGGACAATTCAAATTACTTTACATTAGATAAAACAAACATCAGGCATTCTAGAAATAAATGTAGTATAAATGACAAAGCATACAAATGAAAACATCACATTTAAGAATGCTAAAGAATTATTCAAAGATTAATAAAAGGCAGAAGAAAACACTAAGGCTTTTTAGCCTAGAGTTAAGAGTGGTCAATGTTGAAGCAAGTCTAAGATATTCTGGCAGTTTGTTCCAACTCTGCACAGCATAACAACTAAACACTGCCTGACCATCCTTGGTCCTTCCTCTTTAGCAGACAGAATATACTTATTACCACATAAATAGAACTTCAATATTTAAGTTGTACCAAAATAATACACTTTGGGTGTACTTCATTTTATGGCTTGGGCTCATTCATAAGAAGGTAATAATTGGTTCGCCTGGGATCAATCAACTTGACAGTCGAGACGGCCTGCAGGCTATATATCAGTGTTTTATGTTAATGTTTTTTCTTTTTTGCAAACAGGTTTTAGCTATCAGCATATTCATAGCTGGTTGAAGCACACTTTTGAGAGAATCCATAATGATGACACCAATGTATTATGCCGTCGGACCTGTTATAACAAGTTCATTCCACCTTTTCTAATTGTTATTCATGTTTTTTCGAGGTGTGGAGAAAATCAAAATCGCTACCCAAAAAATATTAAAAATATATTTGGAGATCTTGCTCCGGGACAAAAACTCTTTACTGCAGTTAAAGAAGCCCAACATCAGATAATGATGATATGAATGACAGCTCTTGATGACTTATGTCTCACTTACGCAAGTCATGTTTGTCTGCTCCAGGATCTGTGTAATCCCAACCTTTGCATGCGTTTGACAAATATCCACAGGATTTAATGGGAACGACAGTGTCACTTGCCTTCTAATAATCGTGTACACAGTGCATGGGTGAGGTCTGTTCAACGGGCAAAGCAAACAGTAGGCCCGGAGCAGATAGTACTGTATGTATACTCTTAAATGTCTTGTCACACCCTGACATCTTGGAGCCCCTAGTCCTCCTCTGAGACGTGTAGTATTGAAAGTGTGTCATTGTGTGTTTCAACTGATGACAACGATTGCAGAGTATACAAGTGAACACTACCCCACCTTGTGCAAACCACTATTCTCCCCAGGTCACGCCTGTGATTAGATTTTACCCAGAGCGAACGTCCCAGAGAAAATACTAGTCAAATAAACACACTACTGAGGTGAAGACAGTAACTGGCCCTCTGAATGTCAACGTTTGACTGCGCTCTGCGTGTGTGTGCGTATGTGTGCGTTTGACGTGCGTGCGTGCGTGTGTGTGTGTGTGCATGCGTGTGTGCGTGCGTGCGCATGTGTGTGTGTGCGTGCGTGTGTGTGTGTGTGTGTGCGCGTATGTGTGCGTGTGTGTGTGTGTGTGTGCGCGTGTGTGCGTGTGCGCGTGTGTGTGCGTGCATGTGTGTGTGTGTGTGTGTTGCATGTAATGTAGGAGCTGCGCCCTCATCTAGTATCTTCACTGCGTTCATGGATGTTTTGGTAACCGTCTGGAACTCTGTTGGCCCTACCCTAGATCCCATCGAGTGGAGTTGCGGGAATGTTCAAAAATGGTTGCTTTGGACCGAGCACCTGTATAGACTGCCTCAGGCTGGCAAGGCCTTTCAGGAGCTCACCGGGAAAGACCTTTGTGCCATGAGTGAAGAGGATTTCAGGCAGAGGTCCCCGCAGTGTGGAGACACCCTGCATGCCCACCTGGACATCTGGAAGTCAGGTGTGCGATAATGGCTGTGTGACTGCTGTAGACAGTCTACACACTCAACTATAATTAAGAAAATGAAGCTTGTAATTTTCTGAACTTTCTGAGCTGACCTTCTTTCGTTTAAAAAATACAACAGTACACCTCTCGGTTACTCTCTTCCCACAGCCGCCTGGATGAAAGAGAGGTGTTCTGTTGGAGACAGCAAAATCACAGGTAGGTTTAGATGCTACTGTATTAGCTTAGTTTCTTGAGGGAGAGATATTTCATGGCCCTTGGCCAAGAGTGGTGACAGTTGTGCATTTTTATAGCTCATAGGTCAGGGGTCGACAACCCTGTTCCTGGAGAACAGCAGGGCTACGACTGGACAGGAAGACAAGGCGCATTAAGTTTAGTTCATCACTAAGCTGACCCACTCGGACAATGGATTTTGTGTGCGTGTTCATGTCAAGTCAACATGAGGAATTAAAGACTGGAATTAAAGATCTATACACGGTCTCATCTTTCCTCGCTCTGCACAGGTGGAGAGGAGCTGTGGTCAGAGGCCGACTCGTCATGCTCAGGTCAGCCCATTCACCTGTGGCAGTTCCTCCGAGAGCTGCTTCTAAAGCCGCACAACTACGGACGCTGCATCCGCTGGCTCAATAAAGAGAAAGGTGAGCAGGGATGACTGTGTGACCGGCATGAACATTGAAGCATTTTCAACTCTGGATCAGTCCTCTCTGCTGCAAAAATCAATTCAATTTGAGCAACAGAACATTGCAATAAATTGAAGTGACTAAGTACTAAGAACATATTATAATCCAAATCTCCTGTCCAACAGGTATTTTCAAAATCGAGGACTCTGCTCATGTGGCGAGACTGTGGGGTCTGAGGAAGAATCGTCCGGCGATGAACTATGACAAGCTGAGTCGCTCTATACGGCAATACTACAAGAAGGGCATCATTCGCAAACCCGACGTCTCCCAGAGACTGGTCTACCAGTTTGTCCACCCAGTATGATGGGACCGAGGAAGACTCAAGCCTTCAAAGAAAGGGCCACAGGGCTTGCACAAAACTTGCACTTGTACGTTTTACCAACACCAAACTGAAAAGGGGTAAAACTAACAAATGAAACAGACTTGAACACATGCACTGATCAATCCCTGTAAGTACACACACCCTTTGCCAGTACCTGGAGTGTCCACTGCCAAAGCTGGCAAATGAAGATTTAGCTCTTTTACAGAACAGAGAAGAAACTTGTTGCTAAATCAAAATGCTCCTTGTCTTTGTTAATTCTTCCTAAAAAAACAAAGAAAGAAATATACAAACAACTTTATGAACTGCCTTTTAATTTGCATAGTCTGCCTGTTCTCGTTTTCTTATTATATAATGTCATGTAGTCAATGACCAGTATCTTAAAACAACTCAAGACATTACATTTGATTGTCACTGAACCATAGAAAGAGATATCCCTGGCTGTCAACATACAGCTCTGGAAAAAATTAAGAGAGCACTGCACCTTTTTCTTTCCTTTCCAAAAAAGTTGAAAGGAAAGTTTAGAGTGAGGAACAGAAGCGTTCAATTTGCAGTGGTCTCTTAATTTTAACCCTTCTGTTCCTCACTCAAAACCTTCCTTTTTGACTTTTTTGGAAAGGAAAGAAAAAGGTGCAGTGCTCTCTTAATTTTTTCCGGAGGTGTATATCCCTTTTAAATACAGTACTGCTGTACCCTGCCTACACTATAGAATGAAGAACAGTCGGCATGTGTTTGTTTGCCGTTTCCACTCCTTCCTTTGGGAATGTTGCTAGGAGTTGTGCTTCACATTGGGTTTGGCTTTGGCTGTCTTCCAGAGGGGCAAACAGCTCACTCTGTTTATGAATTAATCACATGGCACACGTTGGATCTGTCCTGGGATACATTTAAAACAGACTTCACTGAACCTGAATGGAAGTCCGGCAATAACCCCCTCAGTAGAAACTAAAATAGTTACACTCACCCCACCCTCTCTTACAGACACTCTATTACTGTGACAGGTTAAGTCTGATGTGTCCTTTCAGTGTAACTCAGAAAGCTGTTGAATTTCCATTTCTAGAAGACACCACAGCACTATATATTACCATTATAATATGTTGTATATTTTGTACCTTTTGCTTGCATCTAATTGTAATTGTGTAATAAAAATAAATGCTATAAATTGTCCACAAGAAAAACTTCAGAAAAACGTCTGTGTGAAAGAATATGGTAATGGCCAAGATCGTAGAGCTCCAAACCAGCAAGATGGGTTCAGTTAAGTTAATAGAATGATGCAGTATATTGTTTTAACATTGCAACATAGGTTACATTGATGCCAGATTTGAATGATTCATTATGGAATTTTGGGGGGATTTCAGACTTATTTTTTGGCACCATTACTCATCTTATGCTAAAAAATAGAAATATTAATAACATATTTCTATTTAAAAACTAACTGTATTGTAAATAAAGCATTACCAACTCAATTCCAGAGAATCCCAATTGTCCCAATAATTACTGGATATAAAGTGGAACTCAAATTACTAATTACTCAAATTACAGAATCTGCACCTTGTAAGTTTCAACAAACTGGATATATTTGTGGAAGTATCCGACAGCCTTTCTAACGTTTGCATCTTGCACTAACACAAGGCTTCCATTATCCGATCAGGTGAGTTAATCACTATGTAAGCAAGTTCTGTCATGTATGGTATGAACTAACTTCCTGGTCCCTCACTACATGCAACGTATTTTACATATGTTGTTTAAAAATAATATCAATTCATTTAGGACATTTGATAATCCCATAACTCAGTGGTGTTATATTTTATAGGGCAAAATAATTTGGTTTTAAACACTTTTTCACAATATCCAGACTTGATTATGGCTGGGATTCATTCAAACCTACCATAGCAACGTTGATACTGTGTCTATATTGATGGTATTCACCCCTTGCCTAAACACTTCTAGTTCTGTCATTTGTTAGTCAGGGTTTACTTGACGGAGCGGTCACCCTGGTAGTAGCCAAGTCAGTAATGTTCATACAGTAGATCATATTCAAATGGTCAAATGAATAAATAATGTGAGTTAATTGAATTGAGCACTTATTCCAGAGGAAGATCTGATGAGACCTGACCACAACTAGAAAACAAGTTGTTCTTTAATCATCTACACCTGTTTGGAAATGTTGGCACAATCATAATGTGTACAAGACAAGGTTAGCCAGCAAATAAGAATGGGTATTATGAAGGAGAAACATCCTGAGTTAGTTTACACTGGCGTAGTTTGTTAAATTTTATTTGTTGGTTTTATTTGGTATTTTATCACTGGACCGTAAAAATATAAACCTTTATATCTGTACAAGTCATCATTGGTTGATATCATAAGTGCAGCTGGACACTAAACAAGTGTCATTATTAAGGGAAAGGAAACACAGGTTGGCTTTACTTAAACAGTGCTTAAAAGACAAAGAGATGATTTACATTACATATATTTTGTGAAATAGTGCCAATCAAACATCTGAGACATTTTTTAAAGATATTCATGAGGAAAGTTTGTCTGGTTTCTTACTGCCCAGATAAATTGTGTTGTCCAACTTTTGACTGACACTCAATAACAGGGTGGATATAGAGCCTTGATCAAATTTACTCTAAGACGGATCTACAGTTGAGGTTTAACATACTGTATAGCACCTTGTGGTGAATACTGAACCTTCACCCAGAGATCAAAAAACAAGGGGACTAAATAGGAAACAAATAATATTGTGCCATAAAAACGAACACTTTCTATTCATTTTGCATCTATTGCCATATTCCTACATAAGTCAAAGTACTCTTCTTTGTAAATGTCACCCCTACAGCAATGTATTGAAGCTGAAAGTATTTGATTCAGTTTGAGCCGAACTTCTTTGTATTAACTGACGACCTCTAGTGGGGAGTTTGGTAATAGTACTTACAGCCTGAAGGTATTTGACATTATTGCAAGATTTGCACCTAAAGCATTTTAAAGGGTCATACATGCATGACTAGTTCATACCTTTGGGCTTCAGTTACTACAGCTAACTACACTACTATTAAATTTTATCATCAGTTCCATATAAAATAGGGTCATCCAAAGTCCTGTACACAAATGGACCCCAAATTACAGGTGCAGACATACCCAACTTTTGCGTACTTTAGCAGCATCAATGTGCAGGTGTACATAGGATGTCCATGTGCGTATATACGCACATGGACATCCTGAAGGTATTTGACATTATTGCAAGATTTGCACCTAAAGCATTTTAAAGGGTCATACATGCATGACTAGTTCATACCTTTGGGCTTCAGTTACTACAGCTAACTACACTACTATTAAATGTTATCATCAGTTCCATATAAAATAGGGTCATCCAAAGTCCTGTACACAAATGGACCCCAAATTACAGGTGCAGACATACCCAACTTTTGCGTACTTTCAATGTGCAGGTGTACATAGGATGTCCATGTGCGTATATACTGTATCTCTATGTAATACATTTACCCTATCATCACAATGATTAATCCAATGTTTGGATGAAGCCTTTTATTTTGTTTATGCAGATGAATAGGCACTACAGTTTGGAGAATACAGAACTATTATTAACTAACAGACTTCTAGATCACTAGGGCTTTTTCACAACATGTCCGCCACCGGTTCCCTAACATGCTGGACACAAAGTCAAATAAAAGGTTAAAGCCTCTAAATATTCACCATCCGTCACTGCTTCATGTGAGCTTCAATGTGAACACCATAGTGAATATTTAAATATTCATCACATACAAATGACCTGTATACCACAGTATAGTGAACAATCTGTATTCTGATTTTGATGCAATACATTTTGTTGGCTAAAAGAGTATGTACAACAGTTGCCTTTGAATTGTTGTAAACTGAACTAGGTCTTTCCAGAAGCACTGAAGTCAATGACTCTGTATGTATTTTAGCTAACAAATATGTTGCTGCTGGCTCAGGTGAAGCATTAGCGGTCCCAAAATGTCCTCCAATAAGCCGTGTTGCAGGAGCAGAAAATACAGACTGCTTATCAATATTTTAGAGGAACCTGCTCATTCTGCCTTTCTTTGTAGTGCACTTTGTAATGTAGCCGTATTTTCCCATGTCGTTAAAAGTGCATCCCTCTTCTCCTGAAAGGGACCATCAGGATAAAGCCTGCTAAATGACAAAAATGTAAATGTAAAATGTAGCCTTCACTATCAAAGGGAACTCAATTCAATCAGACCTGCATTGCAATATTTACATGCAGTGACTGTTTTCCACAATGTTGAATAAACTCGGACTGGTATTGGGGGCTGTATCAAAACCTACAACTACTACCACGACCCTGCTCACAGGTATGCTTGCACGCTTTAGTGACCACATGATATGTTTTGTAAGTAAAGACGTTGTGTAAATATTGCTATGGCATGTTTGAATGAATCGCTGCCTAAAACCAGAGCGTTGTCATAGTAAAAGTCACATCATATAACCTCTGGTGCCTATTCTTAATTTAACAATTCATTTGTTCAAAAGAAAAGGATTAAGATTTAACAGTGTGTTGTATAGATTCAAGCTCAATGCATTTTTTGGATATGTAAAAAAATGCAGAATCGTGATTAGTTTCTAAGTTGTCAGTTTAGAGACAAACACTGGCATCAGTTTTCATAAGATCACGTAAAGGATTCAACTGACAGGATAGAAACCCAGACAAAAGAAGGATAAACAATGTATACAGTAAGTTCCGTTACCGTAGTACTTAAAATTAATTCTGGGATCTTTAGCACAGTAAATCCATATGATATCTGACCATACGAATGAAACACAATATTTTCTTAACACGGTATATCATTTAATAAGTTACTGGGTTTTTTTTACACAATTGGATGACAGGGTACACAAAAAACGCATGGCTCATGAGCACCACTTTCACCACTACTGGCTGAAGTAATATAAAATACCCACAATGCATATTTATCAGCTTGTGGTGAGTGATCCAGCATGCAAATGACTGTTGGATCAGGGCCAGAAAGCTGGAGAGAGCCAGAGACTAAGCTGGAATATAATACGGGTGACTCATCATTTTCATTCATACAAAAGACAGGACATAGAAATCATGCAGTAATCAAAAGCCATTGCAACTAAAAACGTGTTATGTTACTGTTTTTTACTCTAAATGTGACATCCGTACATCCCAAGATTCTCTCGTATTCTCTAATCTGTTTCATTTGGCCAGCAGCAGTTCGTTTCTGATGACAAACGGTTTAACCTGTTATTGGAGAAGATCAACATTGTAATTGTGGTGAACCGTTGTTAGACACATGTTTAATTTTTGTATGGTCTTTTTTCCAGCATGCTTTCTAATCATTGATTACAAAGCATTCACTACTAAGCTGTGTGGTTGTTTCACCTAGCTTTCTTTATAGGTATGTGGCATTAGATCAAGCTACTTTCTGTAAGTAGCTCTGGATAAGAGCTACTGCTAAATTAATAAAATGGGAAAATGGAAATACTGGAAAATTCATTACTGAACACTGGCCCTTGGAAAAACCCACTGCATTGTATACGGAACCAGAAAAATACTTTTAAGAAAGGGGGGTTGTTCACTTGCTTTCACTCCTTTAACCAAATATTAAGAAAAAAGAAATCAAAAGAAATCTAAACAATAAGGCATGTCTCTCATATTTCCTTAATGAAAACAGCTGGCATATTAATACAAAAGGGAATAAAAGTGAGGGCTTCAGAAAGTAGTGCAGTCAGGAAACAATAGGCACATGATCAACATGGGCTAACTGGAGGTAATGTACTAGATGTACATTAACTCAATGTGCCTTTGTGGAAAGTATACTAGCAAAACTCTCAGTCCATGGTCTAGCATCGGCCCCTGAGACATGACTGAGTGATCCCTCAAATACTTCTCTATGACACAGCTTGCGACTGATCGTGACAACATGTTATCAAATAAACAGCCTTCCAGGGAGGCGACCATATCTTGCCAGTGCCTGGTACAAAAACTGGTAGAGGAACAGTGTTCCGATGAACAAGCTCTGCTTAACAATCATTTCTAAATGATCCTGCGGCTGACTGCCATTAGTGTGATGAAGTAGCACATGCTGCTGCAGCTGTTTCACACGGGGAATTCAGGGAAGACAAAAAAAAAACATGGAAGCAATGTACGGAGAGAGAAAACAAAGTGTCCAACTGTTGTAGTGTACAGCATTGTAAAAATCTTGCATGGAATGTCAGATGCAACAAAACAGGACTGTACAGCTTCGCTTAGCATCCAAACTGCTAAAAAATCAACAACCCGTCATCAAATATTTACAATGCACAGCGCATAGCTCATTCTGACTATGCAGGCACCGCTGACTCTACCTCATCCATAGTGTTATGAGAAACATACATACTGCCAAGTAAATGTCATCAGAACAACTGAAACCAGTTGGAATAAAACACAGCAACACAAAAATGTGGAAAAGAATTCCTGCATTTGTTGGAGCTAAGCGGTTGTTGGTACACATACACAGGGTTGGGTTGTGGTTCCAAACCCAGTGCCGTGGCGGATTTGTGATGGTCATGTTGGTACTGCTGGGGGTCCCTGTGGGAGCATTCAAAATTAAGACTGCTCAGTGAGTGTGTCGATCGCTCAGGCAGAGGGAGGGGGAACGGGGATGCGTTGCTTTAAAGTCTCTGGCAATGTGCAGTATGATTGAACTGTTCAGTCTGGGTGACCCACCAAGAGGGCAGTTAGATGAGCTCCACATAATTAGCAGGATATAAGCCCAGCTGACCGCTGTCCAACCGGCCTTTACACCAACCCTGCTCATCCTCATCTTCTAGTTTAGTCAACTCGTCTCCTGCGGGAAAAGACAGAAAGAGACATTGATGATGAGAAACAGAGAGCAAGGGTGAGCAAAACAAGAGGTAGGGAGAAGCATCAGATCAGCATACCAGTCTCATTCAAATTTGATTGAGTCATCAACATTTGATTGAGAAATCAACCAAACCTTGGAGTCTGTTGTTGATTTTTGGTGGAAATCCAGGTTAAATTTGAGATGTGTATGTTGATTACTTTTTTGAAAACTGTACCTCAGACTGGTGCCAGTTCATATTCATGCCAGGACCGTAGGTGTAGCTACTGTTTGTTGTCTTTTTGGGATGAGAAAAGTAATGAGACAAAAACCTGCCTTTTTATCTGGAATGTTTCTACTGCGGGTTAGTAAGAGGATGTTTGCTTTTTTAAAATCAAATATAATCTTAAAAAATTAAACAAATAGAATTGAGGAGTTTAATGCACAATCTAATTTCTTCCAGTACCTAACCAACAGGTTCCATTATAAAGGTTAATGTCTTTGTAACAGCAGTACTGGTAATGTGAAGTTGATTCGTTTGACATGAACATGACAATAAACACCAAAAACAACCAAAGTTGTTAGTTCTAGTTGGAATACTCACCTGCTTTAAAGGTGAGTTCGTCCTGTTCCTGCCCGTCGTAGTCATAGAGCGCCCTCACCCGCACTCCCTTCGCTGACTCCTCAAAGGGGTTGGCCCCACCCCCGTTGGTATCTGAGCCTGAGTTTGGGGCAGCCTGTTCATCGTCTGACCACTCTGCCGACTGGTCCTGGGAAGAGTAGGCCTGGTTCTTATCAGAACTGCTCACACTGTGAAGAAGACCATTTAACATCACGTGACCGTCATTGTTTGTCTGCAGGATAGTTGAACACCGGCGTTAGTCTTGTCCTTCAAGAGCTATTGTACATAAATGTCAACCAGGTACGAGAAAACTGAAAAATGTCCACGCCTCTCTGTTATGTGTTCTACCTGACATGGCAAAAACAACTGGGGTGACATCATTGTCAGGCCATAAAACGGCTCTTGTGGACACGAAACACAACTGACATTCCATTGTTATTGACACTGTAGCTTGTGATAACATTGCACCCTTTGTATTCCTGAACAGTTAATTAAACCTAACCTTAACCCATTGAACTCAGATAAGATACATGTTATTACCACAATACATAACAAACGCAAAATAACGTAATCTCTATGGAAACGGATATAACATCTCATACAAAACAACGCTCACGCTGCTATTAGTTGCTCATTACATCACTGACATAAAGCACGTTGCGAGAAGAGTCTCAAGACCAATTCCGCTGTCAGTGTTGATAAAAGATGAACATGGTCTCTGTGACTGCTCTCACTACTATATGTGAAGACTACAGAAAGCCACAGTATTACAGTGGAGAGTCCATCCTACCTGCCCCTGTCCCCGGCTGGCGCAACCACGTGGTCCTGTGCTGCCGTCATGTGGGTCAGCGTTATGCCGTCTGCCCCCTTTTTTGTCTTCTCCCGTTTGCTGATCATGTGGGTAAGCTCTGGGTTATACTCCTGGCGAAGATAAAAAGAAAGCCACAGTTGCGTGTCAATTTCAAACACCCCGCCCCCAAAAAGCAAACGCAGGAAGTGAAACGAACTTCAGTCCATAAGCTGACATCACACTTTTGGGAACATGGATTTGTTTGACTAAATATAATAATGGTGAATAAACGGTGATAGTGAGTATCAGTGGGAAGCCGTTGTAGTGTACCTCAAACTGGGGCCAGTTCATATGCATGCCAGGTCCGTGGTTGTTGCTAAACCACTTCAGGTCCTCCTGCGCGCTGGCAGAGGTGATGGTGCGTTCCAGGTCTCGGTACACTGTGGCGTAGCTGAAAAGCAGAGGTAGAGGTCACACGCTGTTTTTGACACATCCGTCACGAATGGTTAGTGGGGTACACACAACTAGGTTTCATATTTTGACAATCTGAGACACTAGTTTCACTAGTTTTCACGACACTAGTTTTTTTTTTTTACCACCACCACCTATCTTGGCTCTGGTTTGCAGGGAATGTGTGCTTTTATTCACATCCACTGTGTGTGTGTGTGTGTGTGTGTGTGAGGATAGGTGTACCTTTGGTTCTCGGTGAGGTTAAGGTGTCGCTTGATGTCCAAAAGCACCTCCCGGAGGAAGCTCAGTCTCTTGTCCTCAAACTGTTGACATGTGTCAAACACAGTCTCCATGTTCTCCATGTACTGAGGTGTACACTTACTCAGCTCATCAAGAGCCTTCTCGTACTTCTCCTTAGCCTGCATGGGACAGGTGGGACAGCATGTTAAAAGATCAACACACCGTTCAGAGCTGAGGAGCTGTTGCCTGCCGTACAGTGGGTTTCATTTATTAGAGACCTTTCATAATGTTCATATACATGTGAAAATTCCACACATTCCAGTAACTTTTCTTTCTGTTTCATTCAGCAAAGTCTGTACGGGTTAAATGTTAATGAGAAATGGTGTTGACTGATATTGACTAAGGACGAATGATGATGAGTTGATAATGAGTTGGACATGTGTAATGGTTTGGGTGGGGACAAACCATGACACGTCTTATCATCCCAGTCGACTCATCAGGCTAAAGTCCAAACTTGTAAATAAGTCATCACTGGGAGGAGATATAAAAGGTCCCTGTGTAGTCTTCATTTATGCCTTTTTAATACTTGTCAAATAAATCACTGTGGGTTTTAATTTAAAAAAAAAAAGACCAGATAAAATATATGTTTTGATATTTCCTTCACACCAGACCTTAAGTTGATATTCCAGGACTTTTTGAAACAGCTCCTACCCAAAATGGCAGCATCATCATCTTCACAATTTCAGAGTGTTATTTCAACCTTACAGACTGAAAATATATATTTTTTAAACTGAGAAATCTCATCAGTAACAGGCTCTTGAAGAGAAACTGCATTAGCATAATTTTCAAAAGTTAAGAGTACTAAAACTTGAAAGTAAAATGTGGGACTGCAAAGGGCCTTTAATTGGTGGAAGGTGGAAGACGATGAAGAGGAGGAGAGTGAACAGCATAGGCTGGCATCTGTGGAATTAAGCTCTGCATTGTGTGACCCAAAAGACACATGAAATGGCTCAAGTTAATCAGATCCACACTCTGCTCTCGCCTTGATTGCAGCTCTTAGTGTGAACACTGATGGGTGGAAAGGATGTACTCATCACTTTGATGAAATCTGCAGTGTGCTGGTCAGCGTTCTAGCACATAATGTCTAACGCTTTATCACCGCAGGTGGGTGCTACAGCTATGCTTGGCGCTAGATGTAGTCATTGTTAATACGATTTTGTTTCTTAATTTACCTCTCTGGTAAAATAAATGAAAGAAAAAAGTACATCACAGGCTTGGCAGTACAGGTTTTGGTAGCTCACCTTTTGAGATTCCTGCTTGCACTTTTCCACCTTGTCTGAGAGCTTCTTCTGCTGGTCAGCCGTGACTGAGGCGTCTGCCTTGCTGTTGGTCTCCCTGGTCAAAGCTACCTTCTCCTCCTTGCAAGCCAGATGGTATGTCTTCTTGGCAGTCTCAAGCTTTGAAGAGAAGACAGAGTATATTTGAGAAGGATTTTAACATTCATAGGAGTTTTGTCAGAGTGTGGTTCTGATCATGATGTCTACGTTAATGAGGGAAAATGTTAGGTGGTTTTCGATATCAGATGGTTGCCCCTCACCTCCTTCAGCTTCTTGGCCCATGGTTTCTGGGCCTTCTTGAAGCCATCCTCTGCCTCTTTGGTTTCCTTGAAGCCTCCCATCATCTGCTTGTGGTAGGAGTCCTTTTGCCAGTTCTTCACCTTTTCAAAGTCCTCGTTCATCAGGTTGTTCTTCACGTCCTGGTGCAGCTCACTCACCTTCTCGGCCTCAGTCATCACTGCCATCCACGCTCTCTCCACGCTGCCGTACTGTGGGCCTGAGGGAGAAGGCGGAGGAGGCCCATTAGCAAGAGAACAGAGCTTATTACAGTATGAATGAATGACAACACTGAGTTATTATGGAAAAAAACATGCTCAAACAGATTTGAACCTATCCAATCCACTGTGAGCGGCTGGGTTCTCCCCTATTCCCCTCATACCTTTCTCCACTAGCTGCCTCCATCTCTTGGACCAGTCGGTCAGCTGCTGGCTGTAGGACTTCTCGATTTTGGCACGCTCTTGTATACAGTTCATTACGTCATTGCAGAGCCGGTGGCCGTCATCAATACGCTTTACAGCACGCTTGTAGTTCCCCACCTTTGACAGGCGACAGAATAAGAGGCATTTCTAGCACATTCAATACGTTCCACCCTAACAGTGTGCCATACAACCTTAAGAACAGTAGCGTCTCTTAGGTCCCGTCAGGAGTGTAATCTACAGCTGTTTACAGGAATTTGATCAACTGTAGCCCCTGGAGTGGGACAGGGCATCACGCACGCACGCATGCACGCACACACACACACAAGCCCTGACCAGCTGCCTGTCACACTACTAGCTCCTCTGCAGAGTAGAGGAATGCGGTGACTGCAGTGTGGACATCTAGTATTTCTGGTTCAAGATGCAGCTACAATAAAGGTGAAGCATTTTTGACAACATATGCATGTCTCTAAAGACGCATGCACTCACCTCCCAGAAGCTGTCTGTGGCATCCTCCTGGCTGGCTGACTCGTCGTAAGCGCCTGACATGATCCTAGATTTGGCAGTTTGAGGAGGTAGTGGGAGTCTATAGCAGAGTCTTCATACACTGAGGGAGTGGGGGGCAGAGGGGACAATTAAAAATAGTATGTGGTCAGTTGTTGAAAATACAATGACAGGCCATTGAAAAGCATGTATGTGGGGATCGCAGACAAACTATTAAAGAGTTACTTCATAATCCATGTCAAAATGTGTTTCCTTAATACAATCTATTGATATTCATAAAAAAAACTGATGCAAGAAAACTGATGAGAAAAGACACACTGAAAACAACAATATCACTCAGTTATTGTCCAGCATCCGTTCCTTTTTCAAAAACATGTTATTGTTTTTGGAAAAATACATGCCCATTTTGAATTTGATGCTAGCAACAGTTTTCCAAAAATGTGGGAGAGGGGCATGTTTACCACTGTGTTGCATCACCTCTTTTAACAATACTCGGTAAGCGTTCGGGAACTAAGGAGACCAATTGCTGGAGTTTTGAAAGTGAAATGTTTTCCCATTCTTGCTTGATATAGGATTTCAGCTGCTCAACAGTACGGGGTCTCCTTGGTTATATTTTTCGTTTCTTAATGCGCCAAATGTTTTCAATGGGTGACAGGTCTGGACTGCAGGCAGGTCAGTTTAGCACCCGGACTCTTCCTACGGAATAATGCTGTTGTAATATGTGCAGATTGTGGTTTGGCATATCTTGTAGAAATATGCAAGACTTTCCCTGAAAAATGCGTCGCCTGGATGGCAGCATATGTTGCTCCAAAACGGTATATATTGTTGAAGGCACCATCATTAATGGTGCCTTCACAGATGTGCAAGTCACTCATGCCATGTGCACTAATGCACCCCCATACCATCAAGGATGGTCACCCATACCATCGAGGATGAACTGTGCGCTGATAACAAGCCGGATGGTCTCTCTCCTCTTTAGCCCGGTGGACGCGATTCCCAAAAATAATTTCGAATTTTGATTTGTCAGACAACAGGACAGTTCTCCAGTTCTCTGCCATCTTAAATGAGCTTGAGCCCAGAGAAGGCAGCAGCGGTTCTGGATCTTGTTTATATATGGTTTCTTCTTTGCATGGTAGAGTTTTCACTTGCATTTGTGGATGCAGTGACGTACTGTGTTCACAGACAGTGGTTTTCGGAAGTATTCCTGAGCCCATGCAATGATTTCCACTACAGAATTGTGTCTGTTTTCAACGCAGTGCCACCTGAGGGCCTGAAGATCACGGCCATCCAATATTGATTTTCTGTCTTGTCCCTTGCGTACAGAAATTTCTCTGGATTCTCTCAATCTTTTAATGATATTATGTACTGTAGATGATGAGATCCCCAAACTGTTTCTCAATTTTACGTTGAGAAACATTCTTAAATTGGTGCACTATTTGCCTGCGCAGTTTGGTGACAGTGGTGAACCCCTCCCCAGCTTTACTTCAAAAAGACTCATCCTCTCTAGGATGCTCTTTTTAGATTCATGTTACTGACCTGTTGCCAATTGACCAAATTAGTTGTGAGATGTTTTTTTTTAGCATTATACAACTTTTCCAGTCTTTTGTTGCCCCTGTCCCTGCTTTTTTGAAACAAGCTTTGCTGCTGGCATCAAATTCAAAGTGGGCATATATTTTTCAAGGAAAAAGAACATTTCTCTGTTTCAACATTTGATGTGTTGCCTTTGTACTATTTTCTATTGAATATAGAATTTAAATGATTTGCACATCATTGCATTCTGTTTTTATTTACATTTTACACAGCGTCCCAACTTTTTTGGAAATGAGGTTGTACATTAGGAGAGTGACCAGTTTGAAATACAGTAGATTGAATAAGTAATCATGTTGATTATCATGAAAAAGCTCATTAACATTGAGCCAAGATATTTTTTTAACACAGCTGTCAGTCTCTAAATCAGTAATTTCCATATTACTAATAACAACTACAGTAATAATTAAAATGAATGCAATTTGTTTATCTCTTAAATTAAGCAGAAATAGAGCTTTGAGGAACAGCAGAATTAAGTCAAAGCTTTATACAGATTTTGCACTGTTCTTCCAACAATGCAGTCTGGTGGGTCAAGCATGTGGAGGCATGCTTACCAACCTGACAACCTCAGCAAACTTTGCTTGGACCAAAGGGACTGCTAGAGCACGATGACACCAGAAATTCCTGCTAGCCATGCCTCCATGCTCCTTAAGGCGATGTGGGTCAATTCCAATTGCCCATGGAACTTTTCCAGCCGCTAGTCAGCTGGCAGCTCTGTCAAGGCTTGAACCTAGAACGTAGTGGTGCTACATAAGTGCACCTTAGACTACTGCGTCACCTAAGATACCTCCATAAATGTGGGCTTTTAGCTCTGTTTTAAAACATTATATTGATGAAGTGGCTCAGATTGTAAGGGAGAACATTTCAGAAGCGTGATCTGAGATGTGCCTAGGGGACTTGAGGCATTAGGGTGTGGCCAGAGCGGAGAGTGCAAAGTGGCTGGCTGACTGAGTTAAGGTCACTGATGTACAGTGGCTAGTGAAAGCCTAGACACATATTTCACAGTGTTCTAGGGATGCACCGATACCTTTTTTCAGACCGAGTACAAAAACGAGGACTTACATTTGGATACTTGCCCTTACCAAGTACCGATACCAAGTATCGGCCCGATACCCGATATTGGTATCGGTATTGGTGCATCCCTACAGTGTTCATGTTCTGCTAATATAGGATTGCAACTGATTTTTTATTCCTACACAACCTACTTCATTTTTTCAAAGCAAAATAAAGGTATAGACCTTTATTCGAATGACATACATTCTTTTGATTTTACACCAGTTATTGCTTTGTGGAAGCGTCTTAAGCATCTTTGAATAATTTGTAAAACGATTCTGCTTTAGCTTTTAGAGCAGGTAATGTCTATTTTGTTTGTAAATATGCTCAAAATGATTTCCAACCAACTGCAAATTCGTTTGGAAATCACTGATTAGAATACAATATTCCAATTTTGTCTCTGATTTTCAAGGACTCAGACTACAACCATTGGATATCATTCAACACATCCTGGAAAGCCTGCAGGAACTTGGATATTTAGGATCAAAAGAAATATGAAAGCTGCAAAGCCCAGCTGAAACATTAAAGGAAAACCCTCTTCTTAAAAACCCTGGGATAGAGTTGTAGTTTTCAGGCATTGTCATTTGTGTAACTTTTACATAAAATGACAAGGCCAAAGCCAAAACAGATTAGCTTTGATGTTCCATCAATGACTGAAACAAACATACTGAGGTTTATCCTGAATTTTGATTCTATAAAATTGCTTTCGGAAGTCCTGAGCAAGGTCGGCAGGAAAATATTGAAAAATTATGAACAGCTGCAAAGGATTCAATAACAGTTACAAGATTGGGGAGAAAAAGTCCTACTGTTTTATATGGGAATAGAAGGATAAAGAAGATCAATCTTGAAACCTATGTTGGAGATAAAAGACAACATGGCTGACCTTTAATTGTAGGGCAGGCCGGATGTTTTGACTTGCTTGCCTATTCCAATTAGCAATGCCCTAGTCTGTCTGCTCATCTGGTGGAAGTCCTCTCATCAATGCCCTAATGTGCTTTTGGTAGCTGCTGAATTTTGCAAGTGTCAAGATGGTAAATGGTTTGGGGTTAATAAAATTCTGGCTATTATTTATATTACAATCGCTGAAGAGTTGGCTGAGAGGAATTTAAAACCAAGTTGAAGGAATATATTTGCACTTGAGGCACCGGCCTAGACTGATGCACAACCCTGGCTATGCTTACATATTTTTTATTTATTACAGGGTGGTAAAGGGGATGAATGAGCCTATTAGAAGCAGGGCATAAAACTGTGGCCATGATTACAAAATGCCCATATTGTAAATGTAACCAGAACAGCGGGGTAAACACCCCTAGTGTTTTACGAAGTGCTACTGGATCTTTAATGACCACAGTCAGGACACCCGTTTCATTTCTCAATCTGGAAGACGGCATCCTAAGTAGGGCAATTTTCCCTTCACTGCCCCAGGGATTTGGGATTTTATCTTTAGACCTGAGGGAAAAGTGCCCCCTACTGGTCCTCCAACATCACTTTGGCCTGCTCAGCAACCGGCCCGCCATCCACTGGTCTGTCCTTCAATCTGTCTAATCAGGAGCAGTGTCAGAGTTGTGGGGTTGCTCTGTCAGCAGAGATCTGCAGATTTGATTGTTGGCCATGCATTTTTTGTTTTGTGTTGCACTGATTCAACGGCTCCCTTGGCCTGTAACACTGTCTTCTAATTGTAATGTAGTGCCTAATCTTCTCCAGTACTCGAGCGGTTTTGGCTCCTAAAACCTCATTAAACACACCTCAGGCTCCAGGAGGAAATATTAGCCTCGGAACAAATTAATAGTCTATCAATGCTCAAAAGTGAACAGTAGTTTATTATCTAACAGTGCTCAGTAAAATAAAAAACGAACAGTGCTTTAGAGTGAACATTCACCATTAAAGGCACACTTTGGGGTTGTGGTCTCGAGACCACAGGGTTGCTGTCAAGGCGACCGTTATATTCTGTAATGCTTATGCCAGTAGAGTTGACAACTTCCCCGATTGTGTTTCCTCCACATCTGATACCGCAACCAGCCCTACAATGACCTTGACAGCCTTGACGAGCAGTCCTCAACCCACACTTTGTCCTCGCAAGGGAAGGCCTTGCGCCCTGTGTGTCACAGAAAAACAGATACACACACAGTCTTGTTGCCAGCCATGTGTTTTCACCACAACTGACAGGTCGATCGACATGGAGTCAGATAGCCCAATCGAATGTGCAAATATCGAGCATTAGGACATCATTTCCAATATCCTCGTGGGATGGCAATGGAAAAATGTTGAACATTCTGTCCATTTGATGGTCAATGAAACATCTGTTTTCAAAACAATACGTAAGCATTCAGACCTTTTGCCATGACACTCCAAATTGAGTTTGGATACATCATGTGTCCTTTGACCATCTTGAAGATTTATGAATACTTTCTAAAGGCAATACACAACAACAACATACAGATTATAAGATAAAGCATCTGACCTGTTGCCGAAAGGTTGCTAGATCTAATTCCTGAGCTGACAAGTTGAAAAATCTGTCATTCTGTCCTTAAGCAAGATATTTAACTGTAGTTTCTTGTATAAGTTGCTCTGGATAAGCGAAATCTAAGTTGTTTATGCCAGTAGAGCTAGAGTACAGTAAGTTGCTCTGCTGTGATAGAAATCAAAATTCAGAACCCTTTGAGGCAGGTAAGGTATCAATATAATCTTTAACACAAACACAGTTTATTAATATTTGCAAATAGAGACAGAAAGATACTATGGGGTATAACACTGCTTAATGACTAATATGTAAATGTACCAAAATCTGTATATTCCTAATAGAGTAACAGTGCTGCTAACAGTGCTGCTTGCCATTCAGCGCCAGCTTAAAAGGAAACCAAGCCCATGCTCATGGGAAGGTAAAAGTGAGCCCACAGAGAATGAATGGTGTCTTTGAAGTAGGTTTGGAAACGCCAGTGCATCCCTATGGATTGGACCAAACATCTGTTAGTTCCCTTTGCATTCCAACACTTTGTTCCCTGTCTTGGTGAGACATTGCCAGACAGCGTTTCTGTCAGCCGTGCTTGAGCTGGACCAGTGGAGCGTTCATGCTCTCTGATACATTGGCTTGGACTGTTATCATACTGAAGAAACTCTCCCCTATACCCAAGAGCCTCTCAACCCAAACAACCCCGGGTGGAAGGGTGACGGTGGGCATCAGGTGGGCGTAATGCAGCCTCTCTATTGCCCTGGTGGGCTGCAACCAATGATCTGCTGTAACAATAGCGTATCTGCACAGAGCCAACCTCTGTATATTCAAGCCCGGAAGAAATACGTCGAAAAACAACAGAAGTCTCTGCTTCAGTGAGGGGCTAAGGTTTAGGGGGAGGGGAGGGCATGGCATGGGTTATCTGGGTCACTCAGCCACCTAAAACCAATGGGTGGAAGAATACTTTTGACAATCGGGGAGAGAAACAACAGGAAGAGGGAAAATGTTACAGACTACAAAATGCAGCTGAAACCATCAGAGATACAAAAAGGTGTGCTTGTGGAATGTGTGAAAGCTGGATGTGCTCCAGAATCGGTTAATACGTCAAATCATAAGTGAAGGCTTTTGTTCTAGTGCAGGGCAGCCCTCTCCAGAATCACGTCTAGATTGTAGGTTATACTAATACTACCCACAGACACACACTATCTCACGTCTTCCCATTGTTAAATAGCTTTCTAAATTTTTTTGTGTCCTAAACCATTGTAGTACAGAAATCAATACTTGAAATGTATCAAAACTCAAATTTTTGGTCTTCAACTAGGATTTTAAACAAAAGAACGCATTGTAGGTCATTAGCAGAACACTCTTCTAATCACACATCTATTGTAACAAAAGCTAAACTACTTAGGCCTAAATCCTGTTCACAAGGTTCATCAAATTCCCTGCTGAAAGGTACATAAAGTTCTCCAATACATCCCACAGCTACATTATGAAGAGGATCACAACACACATTTCATAAGGGCTTGTAAGCTAAGCACATCATGCACCTCCATATTGCCATCCCCCCACACACAATAAAACACACACACAAGCGGCACAACCTCAAACACACAAGCACATCAACTGACTGCATTAACCACAGACAGTAAAAGCCACTAGGCTTTTAACCAAGACAAAAGAAAGCAATGAATGCACCCAAAAAGAGCAGGAACACCTCTCCCTCCCTCTGTTCCATCATAACAACAAAGCCTTACCCCCAGTCCTCCATTAGCACGGTGAGATGCCACGGCTAGCTACAGCTCCTAAGGCACATGGACTCCACACTCCTCTGTCCTTTTTCCTACCGCCCCTTTGTTGTCGTTGAAGCTCAGACGCCGGTTCTGTCAGAGAGCTGGGCTGGCGTCGTCGCCCCGCAACGGACGTAGACGCCGTCTTATCATACAGTGCGAACACTATGGGCAGGGCAACGTGTTGCCTGGAAGTGTGAGAGTGTTCCCGTGTATGGTTAAGTGTATCCGTACACGTGTGTGTGAGAGAGAGTATGTGCGTGTGTGGGAATGGGGGGGTCTCAATGGATGTGGGATAATCCTCTGGTGTTGTGCTTGATTGGTTCAATAGAGAGAGAAAGAGAGAGAGGGTGGGCGAAAGAAGGGATGAGAACGGGGAGGTGTTGATAGGAGAGAAGGGAAGGGAAGTAGTGAAATACAGCAGGAATAAGTGAGCCTCTGGTTATTTGTTTGTTATTTGTGTACTATTTCTCATTTGCGTCCGGCAATTCAACAGCTAGTCTTCCTAGTGCCTGACTTTCAGTGAAAAATATCTTACAGGTAACCGAAATGTATCAGGAAAACAAAAATGTAAATCGATTTAAGAAAAATATTAATATGTAGACACTACAAAAATAAGAAACGGAACTAAAAACTCAGTAAAAATGTTTGTGGGTGGGTACAGGCTGACATGGTGGCCCGGACATAACGTAAAAAAGCTGACATATATACAGATGGAGGACTGGGTGGGGACAGTAAACTGTTGCATCGGACACTATAGGGGGAGGGAAGGGATGTAGGCAGAGGGGGAGATGAGGTGAAGGGATTTGGAGGGAGTCAATCGTACAGGTAGGGCCCTAACATGTTAGGTATGAGGGAACTGTTGCTACATCAGATGCTGACTCATTTCAAGAGAAAGAGAGCTGCATTATTGAGGCTATGTAGCGTATTATCAATCTGATCTACTATTCAGAGACAGATCTCAGAGATGCCATGCAGAAAGAAAGCTGATAATAAACCCTGATTTGAATATTAATAAGGCCCAAAAGAGCAACTCTGCGATGTGATAAGACAGTCATAAATGAGGGATAATCAGCAGACAGGAATAGCTGGCGGAACCATCAAGAAGAAAAACAACCATGACAATGCGGTTTTAATAGCTGAAGCGTCGGTATAATGTATGCATGGAATCCTGTGGATGTGACCTGTTGAACAGAGGAGAGGAGAGCTGTCCGCCAAAAGACTCACCCTGGCCTGGTGATTGATCATCACTGGGGGGCATGCTGAGCATAATGAGGACAGAGGAATGAGGGGGAACACGGATTGACTGAGGAAGAGGGTGAGGATGGTGGAGTACCAGGGCAGATCAGCGTAACAAAAGCCACAACGGCTGAGCCTCCTACAAAACAAATCCACTGCAGCAAAGGACAGGTGCTATGCAATCTCTACCTTAGAAACCACAAAGGACAGGTGCTATGCAATCTCTACCTTAGAACCCACCGCAGCGCAACAGCTATTCATTAAAAACACTCAGTGTGCTGCCAATCTGACTGACTGCAGCACTGAGACACCGGAGAACAGGAAGACGAGAAATTCAGAAAAACACTTAAAACAGATTTCAATACAACAACTTAGGGGCTTTTAAAATGTAAAACTTAATCCCATTCTCTTGACAGCTAAATAATTCCTGGTATAAACTGCATGTCTCATTCTAAGGAATTTTTCACAGTAAGCCAGACTGCCAAGAGGTAAAACACGCGTCCCCCCTGGGAAATTTCCCTTAAACACACAATGGCAATAAAGCACCCATCACAATGAAGGACACACAAAACTACACCAGCAATCATACCAAGACATTGCAAACTACTGTAATTCCCTGTCTCCCAGGGTCATACCAACAACAAAGTAGGCCTATGGTAAATGAAATGTATACTATATTTTTTATCCTACTATAAACAGTAATCTATATAGTATGAAACATGAGTTTACATATATCTATAGGTACTTATATGGTAGGTACTTACATGTACCCTCACAACCATTATGACAGGATGTAATCCCTTTTTGGTATATAGTGATTTTGGAAAGTATTCAGACCCTTCACTTTCTCCACATGTTGTGTTATAGACTTAATTTATAATTGATTTAATGTTTTTTTGCAATCAATCTATACACAATACCTCATTAAATTAAAAAGTGAAAACATGTTTTTAGAAATTTGTGCAAATTCATTCAAAATGAAAAACTGAAATATGTCATGTGCATAACATGAGTATTCAGACGCTTTGCAAACCGAATTGAGCTCAAATACTTCTTGTGTACTTGGAACAGCTTTGACTGGCCTCTAGAACTTGATTTGAGTCCAACAATTGAATTGATTGGACATGATTTAGAAAGGCACAAACCTGTTTAGATAAGTTCCAACACTACACAGTGCGTGTCAGTGCAAAATCCAAGTTATGAAGTCCAAGGAACTCTCCAAGGAAATCCAGGGTACACTCCAAGGAAGTCTCAGAAACTACAAGGAAGTCCAAGGTACACTGCAAGGAAGTCTCAGGAACTCTAAAGAAAGTCTAAGGTACACTCCAAGGAAGTCTCAGGAACTCTAAAGAAAGTCTAAGGTACACTCCAAGGAAGTCTCAGGAACTCTACAAGGCAGTCCAAGAAACTCTACAAGGCAGTCCAAGGAACTCTACAAGGCAGTCCAAGGAACTCTACAAGGCAGTCCAAGGAACTCTACAAGGCAGTCCAAGGAACTCTACAAGGCAGTCCAAAGAACTCTGAAAATAGCATTTTAGTACACTTAATATATCCCCTCAATAAAATGCACTCTGTGTTTTTCAAATATATATCTGAAATATATATTAAGTGTACTACATTCTATTTCCAGTAAAGAATCATAAATATACTTATGATATAATATGATATAAGTGGGTCCATTTTAACACAACTAAAAATACTTACTACTGCTTTAATACTACTTTGTTTGTTTCCAAAATAATACACTACATGTATACTGCTTTGGTGCTTATGAATATGCCAGGGATCTTTTATTTTAGATTATGAAACATAGGGCCAAGACTTAACATGTTGTTTACATTTTTGTTCAGTGCAAAATGCAACACCACATAGACCGTGAGCCATGGTTTTAGTTTTTGTTTATATTATTTCAATCAGAGTACTCTGTGCCAAGAAAAACTATTATCTACAATTCAGTTTTCTTACAAAATTCAGCTACCTTTAGTAACCACTAGCAAAAAAAAAATCTATGGAATTAATCAGGGTGTGTAAGCAATTTTTGAGTTATTGTAAAATTCTCTTAAATGTCTTTATTATGTATTTTAAAAAAACAGGAAGTCAAAAAGACAGCTTTATCAGTACCTGATGACTTAATAGCAGCATACTCAAAAAACAAAGCACCTGTGTTAAAGGTAGCTGACAGCTTCAGTGTTTAGAGAAGCACCACAAACAGGGAAGTATGTCACATTAATGGTTTTGGCACTGACAGCATCAATAGGTTCAGTCTGACAGAGGACACCTCTGAGAGGAGGTAATTAAGCTATTTCAAATAGGTTCACCAAACAAACCCACTGGGTAGTTTCCCAGTGGTGTAGACTTGAAGACATAGCTCACTTGGTAAACATGGGAACAAAAGGAAAGTTGGTTCAATTCCTTTGACCACCCATATTGAAGATGTATGTCAAAAACTAAGCCAAGTGGTGTTGTTTACCTCAAAGAACATGACGATGTTGTATTCCTTGAAATTAAGTTTTAATATATAATTCCCATTTCAAATGAACGGGCACTTCCTGGGTTTGCTGGTCAGTTTTGTTCACAATTGTATCAATCCATGCGTTCGTTCGAGAATAGTAAGTCTATACACAGTAAACGAAATTTAGTATTCGCTAACTAGAAAGCAAGTTACCTATTTTGTCTTTGATATTCAAAGACACCTGGACAGCTGCTGCAACAATCGGTTTGCATAACCAAAGAATTTCTGCACAAACTGTCAGGAACCGTCTCAGGGAAGCTCATCTGCATGCTCGTGGTCGTAACTGACTTGAGTGGGCAAATGCTCACATTCGATGGGGTCTGGGACTTTGGAGAGGTGTTCTCTTCATGGATGAATCCTGGTTTTCACTGTACAGGGCAGATGGCAGACAGCGTGTATGGCGTTGTGTGGGTGAGCGGTTTGCTGATGTCAACGTTGTGGATCGAGTGGCCCATGGTGGCGGTGGGGTTATGGTATGGGCAGGCGTGTGTTATGGACAACAAACACAGGTGCATTTTATTGATGGCATTTTGAATGCACAGAGATACCGTGACGAGATCCTGAGGCCCATTGTTGTGCCATTCATCCACGAAAATCACCTCATATTGCAGCATGATAATGCACGGCCCCATGTTGCAAGGATCTGTACACAATTCCTGGAAGCTGAAAACATCCCAGTTCGTGCATGGCCAGCGTACTCACCGGACATGTCACCCATTGAGCATGTTTGGGATGCTCTGGATCGGCGTATACGACAGCGTGTTCCAGGTCCTGCCAATATCCAGCAACTTCGCACAGCCATTGAAAAGGAGTGGACCAACATTCCACAGGCCACAATCAACAACCTGATCAACTCTATGCGAAGGAGATGTGTTGCACTGCGTGAGGCAAATGGTGGTCACACCAGATACTGACTGGTTTTTGGACCCCCCGGACCCCCCCAATACAATGAAACTGCACATTTTAGAGTGGCCTTTTGTTGTGGCCAGCCTAAGGCACACCTGTGCAATACTCATGCTGTCTGATCAGCATCTTGATATGCCACACCTGTGAGGTGGATGGATTATCTCGGCAACGGAGAAGTGCTCACTAACAGAGATTTAGACAGATTTGTGATCAATATTTGAGAGAAATAGGCCTTTTGTGATCTTTGAGTTCAGCTCATGATAAATGGGGGCAAAAACAAGTGTTGTGTTTATAATTTTGTTCAGTGTATGTGACAGAATTCGGGAAACTGGGCTTATCACAAAATTTGAGTTTTGCTTTTTATTGCATTTTATAAAGGTTCAGAGCTTTGAAATGGTATATAAAACAATACTGTTTGATAAAGTTATGGGAAAGATATGCTGCTTTAAAAGTTGATAATCTGCAAAAGATGAGAGCAACCCATCCGGGTACTTTGCTTTCGTGTCATACTCATACGTCATACTTAGCTTTCCCGTCATTTCCCCCTTTTTGGGGGAAAACAGCCCATTTAATTTGACTGGCGGTGAACAAAAAATCTGATGTTTTTGCCAATAAATCTAACAAAATAAGAAAACTATTGCATTTTAGGAATTAGGAGCACAAACACTATGGCCAGTCAGGCAAACAATTATTTCATGTTGTAAACACAAGAAATAGGGGTTGAGTGTCCATTCAGTCTGCCTCCATCAAAGTGGACGAACGACCCAACCCAGCCGGAGGTGTCATATCCTGATAGGCTATATACAACCACCTTATTGAATCTCCAGGTAATGTATTTATCACATCTGTCACTTTATTTTGCTGTTTTGGTAGTCTGTGCAATGTGACGTTACTGTAAACTAATTAAATTGCTAACTTGTTTAGCAAGCTAACTAGCACCCTGCAACTAAAAGGTAGGCTACAAATGAATGATGTGTATTGCTACAATAGTTTGCAATGAACAATTACATCTGTTGCTTAATTTAATTTTTGAAGAATCAATTCCCTATAGTTTTCTTATCATGACATTTATGCAGCACTATGCACTTTGAATTGGAATTATTATGACGATAATCATGACATAAAATCACTTCAGGGAAGTGAATTTTCAGAATGTTCTATGTACTGCCTTTTCAATGCAGCATCAACATTCACTTCTTTGACTTTTAACATTATAACTGTTGACTTTAGCATAATTAACTACCCTGTGATGAAGTGTTGGCCACAGACATTAACATGTTTACTGGACAGGTCCCATAGCTGACCATTTGCACCCTCTGCGGATGGCCTGAAGCCACAGATCTCTCCTTTTGCTGTCCTTCGCTTTTTTGGGAAGTAAAGAAAAGCGTATACTAGTTTTTTTTATTTTATTTTATTCGATGTGCAAAACACAACGCAGCAGCTTTTAGGCATGATTGACAATTTTGCGCCGTTGCCTTCCACACGTTTACAGCGCTCGCATTCCCCCAAAAGGGGGCGTGGTCGTTCGGACGAGAGGAAAGTGACATATAGATGCTCTCATCTATACTTAGTTCTGAGAAAAGAGGCTTGAAAGATTCATTTTCCAGAGAGCTAGTCTTGGTTTACGCCCATTCAGCGTAGTTCACACCCTCTTAGGCCTTAACCCCACCCAGCTATTTAAGTATTCAAATGGGGACACTCTGGCCTTGTGAATGAATGATGAATGACCGGTCAATCAGATAGCTTATTATCACGCTAAGTGACTTGTTCACTTTTGTGAAGTCCATGCAAACATAATAGCTAAGCATAATCACACACAAGCTAGAAACCAGGAAACGTTAGCTAGCTGGTAAGTTAATGTGGTTACCTTGCTAGCTAACGTTAACAGTAACATCAGTAGCTATAGCTAGATAACTAGCAATACAAACGACTTGGAAAACGTTTTGAAAGGGAATTATCTGTAGCTATTTAGCAAACGTTACACTTACCCATATACATGTAGGAATGTTTTGCGGCAGACAAACAATTATATATCCTCTAATACAAAGTCCTTTGTTGTTTGCGTTTAGTCTGTTGACGTTGTTTACAACGCTCTTTTTGCTACCATTCACACTCAAGGTGTTCAATACTCCAATAATCTATGCATCTTTCATTGTCGCTATCATAAATGCCATGATTGTCCTTTTCTTGTAAATGTAATCCGTGGACAGTTGTTTTATACAAGAGGAGCTAGCGTTTTCCCTCCACCATTGGCACTGCTTTGAAATGCCACAATTTTGCCTGAACGTTTTAAACAGTATCAAAGTTTGGGATTTCCTCATCGTCGTCCGATTCATCTTCTGAGTCATGGCATCATTGTACTCCAGAAAGTAGTATCTCACAACTTCATTGATAACACCAGCAAAATTCAGGGCAGCGATGTGATTCACAGCTGTAGCAATGGGACCGCAGTTGACCATTTTTGAAAATCCCGGGATCACAATGATTTATTGACCAAGCAGTCTTATTATTACAAAAGCTGTTTACATGATAGACCAATCAGAACTCAGTATGTCAGCCTGTCCAGCCCCTTCATTATCTCAGCCAATGGAAGGAAAAGTCCTGTATTTTCCGCAGGTTAAACAATGGTTTTAGTTTTACATTTTATTCGCATTTTCACTTCGCATACTAGTTTGTTATTAAGTCACATTCAAGTTCACATTTTCAAGAAGGCATTTCTGCATAAAAGACAAAATGTCCCAGAACATGTTTTTCTTCTTACAAACGGCTCTCCCGAAAAGTAGTGACATGCTTGACATAAGCCCAGTTTCCCGAATTCTGTCACATATATTATGTCTAACTGTGAATACGAGGAAGAAATTTTTTCGGGGGATAGAGCCTTGTTCTAACCATAATACACAGATGATGAATTGACCGAATAGAAGCTTGGACACGAGCTAAAGGGGGGCGATGGTGAACACGTTATTCCCCAACCCCTGCGCAGAATATCCGGAGGCAATGTGTACTTTGTGTATTATAACATAGCAACTGGAAGTATTACTTACTATCTGTCTTGTATCCAACTGGGTAACTTGATGGAATTGCATTCACCTTTAATCCTCTTCTAAGTGAACATGGGTCACAATCCTCTGTATTAAAATGTTTCTCATAAAATTGTATGTCTCGTTGGTGAAGTTGCTCCATTCACAGTATGCACTTTATAACACAGCGTCATCCTGCACAATGAAATTCTTGTGACATGGCACACGACATCTACGTAGTAAGAATTAAGAAATGCATAAAGCAAAACTATAGCAAGAAATATAGTAATTATAAACAACTGTAAACTAGCAGCAATTTTAAAAAGCTAGGCGAAGCAATCTATCTTCACATAGCTTGTTGAGGTTAAAGTTCACACTCACCTCAATGACGTCACTGCCGAAGAACAGAAGCTGTGTATAATGGCTATAGGAAATAGTTCCCTAGTGCCAGTTTGAATTCAGCCAATTCCGCCAGCTGTTTCGTCAGTGTACAGTTTAAAAAAATCAATGCTGCCGCGACAGATAACTGAATGTAGTTTGAAGTGTTTTGGAGTAGTTTTCCGCTTGCAATGCAGCTTTGCAATAACAGTACGAAACGTTTCCATTCATGAATTTGGACTATGCTAATAACGCTAATTACAGACTAGGACAGAGGTGAATAATGGATTGTTTGAAAACATGACTCTATGGGTCTTCTGGGATATCTTTTGGTAAGTAAACTTTGAAAAAAATATGAATTTTGGACAAACTAATAATATTAAATAATATTTAAAAACAATTTCTTGAAATTCTACAAATTCCACAAATAAAGCTGACAGGGTAACTAATAGGTAAACTAGTAATAAATGTTTTTTATTGTAATGTGAAAATATTGAATAAATACCTTATAAAGCCCCTATCTATTAAAGGTCCCTCAGCCTGCTCCTCCTCCAGCACCTCTAGCATCAGTCACTGGCTCACTAGTTTACAATTCATTCTCCAAAAGTGAAACCATACAGTACAGCAGTTATAATTGTATAAAGCAGTGACAGGGGGCTATTTAAATTAATGAGATATTATTAGTTTATATCTATTGTTTTATTAAAAGGTTTTGTTAGTGAAATGTTTAGACTTTGTGGTCACCTTGCTAATGTAGTTTCCATTTGTGTCCTCTTACTGGCCCTGTCCACTAGGCATGTTGCGTAACGGTCCCAGACGGACGGGACTGTTCCGCTCCGTGTTTTCTGTGTGTTCTTGGTTTGTTGTGTCCTTGTTTGGTCTTTCCTGTTCCCAGTTTAGTTAATCAGTTTATTCCTTTCACCTGTGTTTAGCCCTCACCTGTTTCTGTTCTCCTTGTTAGTCTGTGTATTTAGTTCAGCATTTTCTCTTTGTCCTTGTCGGTCATTGTTGTATTGTTGCGTTCTCCCATCCTGTGTTACAATGTATTGTCCTTTTGTATTTGTAGTGCATGGCAATCGGTTTTGTTTTCCTTTTTGTTCTTATTAAAAGCTCCTTCTTCGACCCTGCATTTGCCTCTGACTCTCCGTGAAACGTGACATGTTGGCTTTTCTTAATCAAACCTAACCTACATAGATTAAAATATAAACCTCGTTGCTTAAGCTTTCATGAAGTTTACTAAATGATTTAATAAAGAAACTGATAAAACCCACAGGTGCAAAATAAAGGTAACTTACTTATGGAATGTGGTGATGTACGTAGTAACCACAACTAAAGTATCTTTAGGAAATATGTCAAAAAGGAACAAAGTGATTAGCTACATTGTAGCTAAGGATTACAACATTCAGTTAATTTTAGTTTTATTTGTATATTTATATTTTAATAGAGTATTTTTGTTTGATGTCCGAAGGTACTAGTCTGACTTCTACATTAAGTTTCCGTTTTCATATGATCATTTCACTTAAATAATAGACCTATAGAATATATATTTGTATGTGTATATATATATATATATATATATGTGTGTGTGTACACAATTAAATATGATAATAGTTTTATTATCTGTTAATTATAATATTACTGAAAAAAACTACACTATCAGAGAATATTTCCAATTGTTACACACGGTACTTTTAAGATAAGCATCTTGTCCCAGCTGATATACTGGATCGAAGATTTAAAGCCAAGTGGGTGATAAGGGATGATCTGGTGCGTAACCACTTTAGAGACATACGGCTCATACTTTACACAGCTGCATTGATCCTCACTGGACACAAAAGGAGAGGTAGAAAAGTACAGCAATGATAAGAAATGCACCATGCACCATAGCATTAACCTGAAGCCACAGACTGGCCAAAGTCTAAAAGTGAATTCCAAGTTATTATAGGCACACATTTAGTGTGCGTCATTATTAACGTCATTATTTAATTTCAAGTCAATTTTACATTTTCGTTTTTTTACATCCAGTTTGTGCACTGTAGACGCTAGTTAAATACTGAGTGCCTAATATTTGCAAGCATGTGATTTGCAATTTCTTTATGTAGCCCATTGAAAGAATATATTTTTGTTCCTTTTTGGCTGCATGCTAATACGGCTTTTTCGTTTCAATTGAATTGAATTCTAAGCAAGTACTATTTTATTTTATACATTCTATAGCCTAGACAAAATGTTGTTTAAAAATGCAGAGCATCTGATTTTCGTGGCAGCCGAAAGTCGGAAATCAGAATTGGAAATGCATTACTATTTCGTTGTCATACACAATTAATAAAAAGTGAATAATATAGTGCTATACATTCTGGCTAAAAGACTGATACATAGATCTGTAGACTATTTGAAATAATGATTACTTATTCTGTACCCTCATCCTTGCATGTTGTCAATAAAAACAAGCTAACCTTCACAAAAATACTATATGGCTTGGTTATATTTGAAAAAATACTAATACTCGACATTCATAATCACAAAATTGACGGATTTTGTTTGAATAATGACTAAACAAAAAATGAATGGAAGGAATGTGGAGTGGCAATTATTTTTGACTCCACCCACATGGAGCCCCGCCCCACACCGCACACTGCAGTCAGGGGTACTTCCCAACGCTTGGTAAGAATTTCGCTGGCCGCATGTAGGCATGTATGTCTGTTCAAAAAAGTTTGTTGTTTTGTTATCAACGAAGAAATATTACATTGAGTCACTTATGTATCTAGTAGTAGTATGATGTAAATCTGTGTAATTCTTCACAACACTAACATGAAGGCGACAGCATTACCATACCTATCTTTTAAACGTACTATAGACAACATAGCTAATAGACAGGGTAGTGGTCAGTCGCACTATTTCTCTTTCTACAAATAATTACCGTTTTACTGTCAGTACAGAAACGATTATCTCACTACAGCGCTAGTACAGTACCTGGTAACTACCAGACACTTCTGAATCTGCTCAAGATCTGAAGAATTAGTTTGTTAAGAGCAGATTGGCTTTCCAACTTCGCTCCTTAGTACCGTATTCCATAAAAACGCAGGCATATTTTAAATGTATTTTCGTCAAAACTGTTTAGGCTGCCCGCCCAAGGGTTTCTCTAGCATAAATATCCCTGCAATATGTGCAAAAGCTACCTGCATAGTTGATCTCAACTGCAGCCCATATTCATTAGCCACCAACTTAAACACTCCCCGATGAGGATGTCAGCATTGTTTTAGTCATTGACACCAACATTCTCGACCTCTGGTAGGTATTATGGGCATATGTAACGGAAACATTACCTATGCAATTGAAATAATTCTGTATAACTGAAAATAATTTACATAATTTCCTTGTTTACTGGGCAAATCTACCGTTGTGTTAAAGCCTGCTCCACATTCTTAGAATATACAATTCTTGGTGTTAATTTTTTTTCTCTCCAAATTAGGTAATCAATTAGCGGTGTAAGAGACTTGTGATAAATAAATAACACTCAAAAGGGAACATTTGAATTTCTGGAAACGTTACAGTAATTAGGACAGTAGGCATGCATGGTATACTGTGATTATTTGAAGAAGCTCTATTTAAAAAGAAAATGTGTTGGTGAGAGTAATTTATTTTCATTTTACAATGCCAAGTGCTCAGCTATAATTATGTTGAACTGTAAATCATCTTAGTCTCCATTCAAATATATATTTTTCAGATAAAACGTAATAGTTATGTCATTGGGTCAGGACCATATTGCTGCCACTGTCTACCGCTTGACAGAGTAACAACGTAGAATCAACTGGTCCCCTCATTTTATCACAGGGCTTTTCTGTTACAACAAATGTTATTTTAGCTCAGAGCTCGACATAACGTCCCATCATAAGTGTGTCAAATAAATCAACTGCAAACCAGCAGATATTAAGCATGTGGCAGTTATGTTGCAATGCCCACCTCGAGTCCCCAACTGCAGCTGCCCCAGCCGCGCCACAAATCCCACTACACCGGGATCTTGGCAATGCCAGACTTATGCAGCATTCAGGAGAGACACTGCATCCTGCCGCTCTCATCAGATTCCTACTCTATATATAGAGACAGAAGAGATCATCAATTATTCAGCCGCACTGTGTAAACAGATAGGAGTGATGACCAACCTTATGCACCTGGAGGCAGCAGCCAGGGTCCCTTAACTTCAACTCATCCCATATCATTGCCCATGCCTAACACACACACACACATCAAGAGGGATGTCACCTTATTAACTGTCCCTGCCTTTGTGTTGTCTGAAAGTGTAAACGGTCAGACTTAAAATAACGATACGCATGGCATTCGTCCCCATGTGGAAGATGCAGTAGTTGAAATATACAAGTGTTATGCTTTATTGAGTAACCTCCTCCCCTTCAGCATACTGACTTTTTTACTTTCGCTTCTGTACACCAGCTGTATAATGCCATCTAAGTGTCAAAGCCATTTAGATGGTAACACCATTCCTAACACTATTTACTAAATGTTTTCTCACATAAACAAAAATTAAGCAAACTGTGTAGACTTTTGGCAACCAGGAAATGACAGCAATTTCAACATCGGCCGCTTTCTCCAGCCACAAAATCAAAACAGTGTTACCATTTTGGCAACAAATACAGGCTTGGGAGAGAAATCAGTGATAAATAGCACCACCAAATCTCAACATTGGCGAGTAAGTAATACTGTGATACACCATCATTCCACTATTTGTCCAGATATTATGGGCATTTTCTGCAATTACAATCAAAATCGAATATAAAAAATCCCACATGTAGCACCTTTAATACACAATTAATTGAATCATCTGGTTTGAATTTACAATCTTTTAATATCGCAGAGTATTTAAATTGAGTCTTTAATATATTTACTTACATTTTTCCACTCACCTTTCGGTGCAATGTCTTTCGCTGAAAGGATACTAGCAAGGAAATTTGAGGAGACAATATTAAAAAACTCCTGTTGCAGTGTGAAGACAATATCTGGCATATGCCACACGCTTTATAAACGTAGACCAATGTCCAACCACCTAATCTGCAACATCATCTTACTTCTGACCCCTCCTTGTGACACATAAGACTCTTAGCCTCTGCACCTTAAAATCAATTCCAGCGCGCACTCAGTAACAGATCAGACAGTATCGGACCACATCTTCCAACAACAAAACACAGCCATTAACATGTCCTGGTTCTCTTAGGTCACTCCAGACAATGACAGGATACCCTAACTTCCCGACCTGTCCAGCCCTGGGAAACTATACTGATGCTCTGTCCACCTCACTTGACATAGCAAAGCTGAACAGAGCTGAAAGGAGCTGCAGTGGTCTCCCCCGGCAACGTAATCATTGTCCAATTGATTAGGACAAAGCATGGGTAACTCTTAAGGTGACCGCACAGCTTCGCTAACAGGGGAGGAGACGGACAAAATTGCTGCTCTTCAGAGATTCCCCATCAGGACCAGAGCGCTTGGCCAACACCCCAGAACTAAAGATTGTAGAAGTAGAACTGGAGCAGTTCCATAAAGAGGAGTACACCCATAAGTAAATAAAACATCCACTTGACTGCTTTTAGAATAATATTTTTGCAGAGACGATAAGATCTATTTGCTTAGCAAAATGACTGCATTCAAGCTATCACTGAACATAGTCCTCTACTACCCACACGTCCAGGAATATTTCATGAGAGCAGCTAATTTTAGATGTTACTTTTCTGCCAAATGGTTTGGTTACCCCTGTTTGCATGTCTGTAATAATCCTATAAGTTGTTTAGCGTGCTAAACAGGTTAAAGAAAACTTCACAACAATGTTTGCATTATCAACAAATCCTAAATACAGATTAGTAAGTAAAATTCCCTTAAGAACCATACTTTTGCTAACACTATCGTGTGTGTTGGCTTTGTTATTTAACACTGTATTACTTAAATATATCATCTGTATTGCTGTGATCGTTTCTTTTAGAATAACATAACAGTACTGCACCTGGTAGCTATTGGCTGTGACAGCTGGCTATGTCCTGAGCAACACTTGGAGTGATATGTGACCAACCTTGAGAGACGTGACATTGGAGAAGGACAGGGCTAGAAGCTACTAGCATAGTTACGCACCTGAGCGAGATGCCACACCCTTTTGCTTTACCTCCCCCAACCAAGCACGCACACCCACACAGACTGAACTTTGACCAATCATCCTGAAGACCGGCAAAACCATCAATGATTAGCCATCTGCCGGTGAGGGCACTCCCTCCCTGTCTGACACATTCCTAAGAAGAACTGTGCGGGGAAATAACAGGAGAAAAAATGGACAGGAGACAAAAAGAGGGAGGAGCAAAAGAGGGGCAAAAAAATAAAGAGGGAGTCAGGAAGTAACGAAGGGTAGAGAGAGGACGAAAGGGGATTGAAGCAAGGAAAGACGGCAGGAGTGAGGAAGGCTAGAGAGAGTGTGAAATGAAATATTAATAAACACACATATCTGTTTGGCAAAATGGCTTAATGTGCAATCACAGGAATAAGACGTGACCCACTGCCTCATAAACAATGTCTTAATAACTTAACACAATGTTATTCATAATTTACCAATTTCCAACACTATACATAGCTAATAATAACATTTGAAATGCCTTTCTCTTTTTCAATTTCAGTGTGTGATTTTTACTTTGTTGACTCACATTTGTTATTTATTATTTGTATTTAATCTTTCCTATTAGCCCTTTGCTTTAGCAATCTAAACAAATGTTTCCCATGCCAGTAAAGCCCTTTAAATTGAAACTGAAACAAAGGTGGTGGAGAGATAGGAAAGCAAAAGAGAGATTAATTCCCATATCTTTTGATATACTGCAACTGTGCAATCGCTGCAGCAAGATTTGTGACCCTTTAAATTGAAATTTAGTTGAGAAAATTGGAGAGAAAAGTCAGGAGAGAGGAAGGTTGGAGAGAAATTCCTCTCTTTATTCTCCACATCAACTCATACTTGTGACTATTAACGAAGTGTTATAACACTGTAGATAGCTCATAATATAACATTTGAAATAGCTTTGTCCTTTTGAAATGTTTATGTAATGTTTACTAACAATTTCAGATTTTTGTTTTAGTTATTTAGTATTTCTTATTTTCCACTTGAGTTGCAATCAGTTTTTCCCATACTAATAATGCCCTCTAAAGAGAGAACAAGGCAGAAGAGAGAGAGGAAGTGGATGGAAAGACAGAAGAAGTCACGAGAGAGAGAGGAAGTGGCATGAGAGAGGAAGTGGGAGGAGAGAGAGGAAGTGTCAGGAGAGAGAATGAGGTTAAACAGAGGAGAGGCACAAGAAGACAGGAGGGAAAAAAGACAGGAAAGAAGCAACAGGAGGAAGGAAGGAAATGAGCAACAAACCTGTTATTTTATTAGGACAGAATGCCTGGGTATTGAGTAGCCAGCTTAGCTGTTCCATGTGTTGACTGGCAGGAAACGGCAGCGGAACACATCAAAGCTGACGTGTCTATCTGAAGGCACACTGCAGTTGCCGTGTTCTGAGGAAGGGGTGCCTGCATGTCGGGGGGGCGAGAAATCCCTCGCAACCCATCAAACGCTTGCCTGGAAGCAGCGCATGTATTAGAGACTCATCAATTCAGAGACTCATCACACAGTCTGCTATCAACACACACCTCCCTCACTTTCTGGCAGCACCTCAGGGAATGGTAGAGAGGGGTGGAAAGACTCAGACAGAGAGGAGAGCAGATCAAACTAATTCCCCTCCAGTTAAAAAATAATGGCTTCGCTCTCCCGCTGGTTGGTTACTACACAAGACTGACCCCAATCTTCTCTCCCCGTTACCAAGTTGTGGGAACAATATGGACATCCACCATTTTCACACCGGGAGCTGGGCCAGTACTAAATATTGGTAGGAAAGAGAGCTTGGACGTGGTGAATGCTGCTCACGTGTGTTTTTTCTTCACCATAAAAAACCAAGACTTACAGCTGTCTGATGAAGGCTATTGCAGCTAAAATATCTGTGTATTGTGGAGAAGGTAAATTGAATGGCCTGAGAGCATCATTACAATTTACCATACCATTTGCAGGTTTTTTCTCTAATTCATTTGTCTTTAGTCTCTACATATGTACTGTAGCAAGGCTCAAGCCTGCCAAAAAAGTCACCTCTCTCCACCATCCTTTGCCTATATTTTAAAAGTGGATAGTTGACTAGCCAACTACTTCATTGATAGTACACAAAATAGTAAATGTCAATTGTCTTAGAAAATGTAATAATCTTATTTACCTATGCAAACCCCCTTTTCTCCTAGACTGACTGACTACAATCTGTTGGAAATCATACAGGGGACAGTTTTGACCCATGTGTTTATAAAAAGCTGATTATTAATGGGGTTAAACACACTGACAAATTAGCAAATACATGACAAGAGAGAACAGTCTACTTAAAGTGTTAAAACACATGAAAATGGTGGATTAAATAGTTATATAAATAGTAATAAAACCAGGCACAAAATATGTCATGGAATATCCATGTCTTGCTCATTCGTACAGTTTAATTTGTCTTACCACTATTTCTTGGTAAATTTCTTAATATATGTAGATTTTCACATTAGGTGAGTGCTATTTTAGTTTGCCTTGTGTTTAATATTTTAAATGTCACAAGTAATTCCGAAGGTCTTTGGGACCTAGCCATGGTGAGCAATTACAGGATACGGTGAGAAGACTGCACACATTTTCTTTAAGACAGTACAACAGACAGAGGTAATTTGATGGACAGTAATTTAATGATAAATGATTGCATTCGACATACAATCAGGCCATAAAGATCATAATGGACCTCAACCAACTTAGCAATGGGCTTTTGGGGCTGCTACCACATAGCAAGCAGAGACAGGAGTATTTTAGCCAGGGCAGAAATTCTGGAAAAACAGTTTCAACCCCCAAGCCATCAGACAGTTGAACTAACTACCTACTGAGGTTGGGAAAGGTCAAAGGTCACAACAAATGGAAGACTTTATTCATATGAACACATAAACCAATTTTTAAAGCCTTGTCATTTTGGGTATAAAACTGTAGAAACAAGTATAGTTTATTAGGTTCCCCATTAGCTATTCCACATGTAGCTCCTAGTACCTACTCATCATGTGGTCCACATAAAACATCAAAATCATAAAAGGGCCCGGTTTCCCAAAGCACTGAGATGATCGTAAGATGCACGTGTCTTGTTATTTTATTAGTGCATTTCCCGAAAGCATCGTTACTTAAGTGGCACGTAACATCGCTCGTTAATTAACGAGTGCTCCGGACCATTGGTTAGTCCATCGTAACAGGGACGTAACATTCCCTCAACATGCGAGGAGTCATCGAAAACAGTTAATATTAAGGCAATAGAACCAAAACAAATTATCAAAACAGTTTTGATTTAGAGTTTTAGACCAAATTATAGAATATGTGCGTGAGTGGATGTGAATGTAATTGAATGCAATTGTCAACTGAGGATAAAGAAAAGCATACGTAAAACAATAAATAATTAAGAAAAAGTGTTCAAAATTCACGTTGAAACCCTGCATCGTAGGCTACTGGTAGGCTACTGTCTTTGATGGATAGGTGCTGGTGCCTCTACATCGTCAAGAAGAACATTGATTTCTTCAGCTCTGAATGCCTGTTTTTCGTTTCTTTTTTATTTCAAACAATTAGAAGGGATTTTTCCAACTATGCTTTATATTCCCAGTTAACCAATCATGTGTTGATTGCTATGTGACTATGATTTTGATTGGCTGAAGTCCACCCCATTGGTTGGATATGTTTCGTCCACCCTAAATTTCACTACTTATTCGAGTTTTATCTACATTTTCCTATTGATACCTAAGTAGTAGTAGAATACATCCCCAGCGATATTATATGCTTCTGATAAGTAATCAAGCTATAGAAATGCAATAGGCTATATTTTAAAACATATTCATGACCTAATTCAATTCCAAACCCCAAATATGGCCTAATTCCATTCCAAACAGCCGTAACGGAGCACTTACCATGCACTTTATAAGGAGCGACGTACGTGACGGTTAGGGAAACAGGCGTAATTCCGTCATAACAAAGTCCATCTTAAGGCTACCTGCATCGGTAAACAGTCGTAAGTGCCATGTTATCGGAAACCGGACCCAGGACAGTTATAGACCAAAGTATTGGTTATTACATTCAATTAAAATACAATAAACCTAAGTTAGAATTCCCAAGGAGAATGCCATTGATTGGTGTATTCAAGTGTTCCCTGGGTACCCATATTTGTAGACAAACGCAAAGTAAACTTAATCTTGAGAAGTACTGTCAGACTTGGTCATTAATTGATGAGTCCTCTTCCTAACACTATCTGCCTTGCACTTTCTTCTGTACCTTAGAGCCACTCACACACAAAACCCACACACTCTAGCAGTGCAGTTACTTTATTTAGTAGAGTGCATTGTCTAGGAGCTGATACCCAAGCATTTTGCAACACCTATGACAATGTGCTATAATGTGTATGTGACCAATAAAACAATGGAACTAGTTTAGATATTGTGACAGGACATGTATTCAGGCCTTGGGCTGAGTCACCAGAGGTCCACAAAATACTCAGGAAGCTACTGAGGGCTTAGCTGAACGGTAGCCTAATTGTTTCTTAGCCTATGGCGCCAAGTGGGCCAACTGAGTCACTCAAATACACACCGCAGCTGCTCACAGTCACTTTCCACACGCAGAAAGAGTCTCTGCTGGTGGTTTGTTTTTGTGAATGAACTCTCTTGGCTGTGAAATGACCAAAAAGGTACTAAAAGACCATCTACAATATCAGAGGTTGTAAGGATTAGTCAAAGTGCAATAAAGGCTGCGATTTAAGCACATTAACATTGAGACTGACCATTACAAAGCTTGCCAACCTTCACAGTGAAAGCATCGGCTGCCAGCTACATGTGATACCGTGGTCAGATGAGTAAATGGTGCATCTGTGTTTATGTTTCTATACATTTCTATTCTACAGTCAGACCAGTGATCGGTGCTTCAGTATGTTTCCCACATCCACACTGGTGATTCCTCAGCTCTTGCACTTGAGTTCAATCAATTCAGTCGCTGTGGAAACACAAAGACAATCCCTCCCTCCACTAAGCTGACACTGTAAATCAGAACTAACGACAAACAGTTAAAACCTAAAAAAATCCTTCCCCTAACAGGCTTTTCTGTGTCAGCAGGAAAATGTCTGTTTCATCAAACATAATATGGGATCCCTGAAGAATTTTCCATTTAATAGCACCTTACTTGAAGTGATTCATATATGCGTGTGGTATGCGTGTTCACTGCTGAAAAGGCTCCCAATGAAAAGTTTAATTGTCTTTTACCATGAAGCAAAATAAAGTAGAAGACAGAGCATTTCAAAATGTTTTCCAACTGAGCCCTTTAAAGCTGAAGTTAGGACATACGCGTTAGCCACTTCAGCAATGCTATCCTTCACAGAAAAATTCTCCATCTGCTCATCTCTTTAGAGGGTCTAAATGGGGCAAATACTAAATTACTGCCCAGCATGGTGGTTGGGCTGGGTGCCCGGGCCTGCCTTGTCTGGGCCTGTGGAGAGATCGTCTCAAACAACAATATACTGTATGTTCCACTCCTTCCTTGGAGTACCTGATTTTGACTTGCCCCTATTTAATTGTGTCTAAACCGTTATTAGAATTTCCAAGAATGAGTGTATAAGGGAAGAAGGTCCAAAGACTGTTTCTATATACAGGGACTACATGCAGTATAAAAAAGGGATCTTCTGCTTGTATGCTTTTAAAGCCTGTTTTGGAACATGTGCCTAGTCAGATATCTGTAAAACCCTTACCTTCTTTATTGGGTCAATCAAGTTTCCATATAACACGTGCAGTTGAGGAGTGAGTTCCTTGGAATCACCACTCCTGAAGGAGCACACCTAAGGAGACAAGACAAGCGAGAGATATTTAACCATGAAGCACAAAATAAGCAGTATAATTTCTTTGTATGGAGAAGTAATGTATGATAAAACCCATGTCCAAATATGGTCATATCCATTGTACCAGGCAGAAAGTCTCTGTTTCAGAGATTCCTTCATCTGTTCTAAACTCCCTTTTCTTGATCTCAACATGGATCTTTACAAAAATATACAATCTCTTCTCTTTAAAGGAGACATTCACCCATTTTTACACAAAACCTCTGCACATGTAGTGCCATAGCACAGCCCTTGCGCAGCTGCATCACATCGGGACCTCATCATAGATAGACATTAAGAGCAGTTCCACAAACCCATCCCGGGGAAGAGTTTGAGGAACTACAGAGAAAGCAGAAAAGGTGCTTTGGGAAAATATCAGAGATTTGGAGAGGAAGAACAGGCTCAGGAAGGGAGCTCCAAACACTCCTGCCTTCACCTGGGCTCTGCCATAAACACCTCAGGAGCCTAGGATGGAGAAGTACAGTATGGGGTATGAGTGGAGAGGCCGTCAAGAGAAGGACCTCCTTAGCTCATACCCACCAAACTGCTACCAGGCTATCACAGCTGTTTGTTTTCTGTTTGTGATTTCTCCTGCTCCTCCTACCCTACCACTTATATTTTGTTTAGTAAAACACCCACTAGGGCCCTGTGTCAAGATCCCTGTGTCTCTACCCATTACAATATTATGAATGTGTGTGTGTGTTGGTTGTCATCTTGCTGAATTGTCAGTCCAATTAATTATAAAAGTGTGCCTAAGGATTATAAAATGCTGTGAAACACTCCATATCTGGAGACAGGTGAAATCAATTAACACGGGACAGAAACAGAACAAACACAAACTAGAAATAAAATACATTAAACATAGAAGTGCAACAGCTGGAACAGCACAGAAAGATATTCTGAAGTCATATTAGTTGATTTAGAGTGTTTTGCTGCCATATATAATATACTGTACTTGGACACGTTTTCTTAATTCAGTCAATGGTAAGTAATTAGTCAATACAATGTTACAACCAATTTTCTTTCTAACAAAAAATGGGATTATAAAAATATCTGGTTGATCAACTAAAAGCATAGAAAAGTTTAAAGGATCACATAAATAAATGGGTGCACTTTCCTACTAATGTCTCTCTCCATCTGTGAATCCGCCTGGATCTGTCTATCTGTCAGCTTCAGACATTCCGCCTTCATACTGGTAAGAAGAGCAGCTAAGATAGCAAAGAGATTTAGGTGGATTCTTAGTCTGTCTAAAGCCTGTTTTCGCTTTCCTTGTCCAAACAAGGGGTGTTTTTTTGCTGTGTTATCAGAAGACACTGGCATGTTGTTTGTAGAATTAGAAAAGTTATTTAAGTTGTACAGAGCAAAGATAATCGTGTGAAAGATTATATTAGCATGTCACGTCCTTCATTTGGAACAACAAAAATATTGTTGAAGCACTTTAAGGGGCTTCCACAAAATACTGAATGTACTTTAAAATGAAGATGGAGTTATCAATCTGTTTTTAGGCTTAAAGGTAGCTGAATGGGTAGTAATGTAACATCAGCATAACCCAGCAGACGGGTTGTTCTGGGCCTCAGCATTTGACTGGCTCGGATGTATCCTCTCTCTCTGTCCACTCCTGTCCTCCCATATGAGTATCCCATCACAATCTCCTATTACAAAACAGCTCAATGCTAAGCTTGGCAATCAGCCTCTACCACTATCTACACCTGGAGTTGGGTGGGTTACTTTCTAGTTACCTGTATGAAATTGGAATCAGTAACATTGGATTAGTTTATTTTACTTTTAGATTACTTTTCTAATGAGAGACATAAGAAGATTACAAAAATGATATTACCGCTTAAACAACATCTATTGCAGGGTCAGTCAGAGTAAGAGTTTACATTGCTGGCCATAAAATCATATCTTCAGTTTAGTAGCGAGTAAAACATTTGTATGGAGCCAAATTGAGCTCAAATGTATTGACTGTGTATTGACAAATTGAGCTCAAATGTAAACGTGTTTGAACGAAGACATTTTAAGATCGGACGCGAAAATCCATTTAATGATTTTAGCATACACTTGTACACGCTTGAATCTATTTTTTTCATACGATTGAATTTAGTTTTTTCATACTATGAAATATTTCAGTTACGTTTTTCTTTTCTTACAGTCAATACATTTGAGCTCAATTTGGCTCCATACATTTGAAATGTACATGACAAGAAACAACACTTAGATTTTACTTTTTGGATTAGCGATTTTTCCAACCCATTGCTGTTAATACCGATAATATGATTGAGAGTATCTGTACCAGGGAAAGGCAAACATTTTGGCTCAGGGGTCACATCAGGATTTTGAAATTAAATGGAGGGCCACATTTGTTTTGTAATTTGATAATCATAAATGATTTGCAGGCTAGAAGAGAGCAATAATTAAAACATGTATAAACTAGGTCCATTATAATCTCTAAATAATTTAAATCCAGATTCAGTTGTATATGAATGGGCTGGTGAATTATGTTCACTTCCGTTCAAAACTATTTTATTACCTACCATGTGCCGGATGGAACTGCCTCATGGCTGGATTTGGCCCACTGGCCTTTGTTTGCCCACCCCTATGCAAAGTAAATATACATTGATCTTCAAGAATTTGGCTTGAAAAAATGTATACATTTTTTTCAACTTAGGTTATTAGCGTTCTATTTTGGTTTAAGTGTTACTTCTCATGAAGGACTGATTGGGCATCATTGCTTCAAAACATAATTTAAAAAAAATACTGCTCTCATGGAATGGCATACGTTAAGCATGTAAAAGGACTATTCAGATTTAAAAAGTTATATGCAGAATTTTCTATAGGCCCATTGATATATTTGTTGGTGACACAGTGCAGAAGTTTGATCATGTGTATTTTTCACCAGTGGGAAAAAAAAATTGAATCAGCAGAAATTAGATTGCTCAATAAAAAGCCCCACTTGTGTTGTTCTGAAATAAAATAGTTTCGTTGTTAGGCTACTGAATCAAAGTTGTATACAGCACTGTATGGACCAGGATCCAAACTATGCATTTTGTGAGAGTGCTTATTTCACTGTCCATCAGTCACAAAAACAATGATTGCTAGTTTCAGCTTCAATTTAACCATTATTGGGTCACATATGTATACACTACCTATAATTTAGTTATCTGTTAACAACCATTAACGACCACAATCAGTAAGGCACAATTAATTGAGAGCAGCAGTATATTTTATATAATTAAAGACATCAATAAAAGGCTAAGTGATATCCATAGTCTATTACCCATAAAGTTCACCACTGCAGTGTTTTCAAACTGTTTGCCCACAACTTATGGCACTGAATTATTCAAAACAGGGCATGCCCTGTGCACCGGTTGGGAACTCCCAGGAAACTCACAGTACGATGTTATCACGATACTTGGGTGCCGATACAATATGTAATGCAATTTGATAATGTGATTTTACTGCGATTTGATGTTCCAAACCTTGCTTGCCATGTCTGCTGCAGAGGGACAAGAGAGACTAATGAGAAAAATAGTTTTGATATATCGTGGATGAAAAAGAGCTAAAAACAAAAATAATTTTCCCTATTACATCAAAAAGGCTTCTAAAGTAAAAGCTTAATTTGGTGCAGATGCAGTAAACTGTCACAGAATCTTTTAAACTGTCCAGATACAACATATTTTCAAAGGCAATGTAACAATACGTTTTTGTATCAATATTTTCCCCAATCACTATTGTATGCACATGCACACACTAGAACCTGAACACAAACACATGGGCTTAAGATCTCACCGAAGAGGGGAGGGTGTGGGAGAACTGAGTATGGCAGCATTATGTATATTATGGCAAAAAGATAAGCCACTACACATGACTACATCAAAGCTATTCCTGTACCAAGTATTTACAGTATTGTGGTTGATCTTTTTAAGCTGTATTTAGTTAATGATATAGTAATAGGCTGTGTAAGGTATTTTGGCATTTACAGATAATGAATAACATTCATGTGAAAGCACAACCCATAATACTAAAAGTTACATAATCATGTTATTTGCCAATCAAATATACTCTGTATGGATATAAACGAGGCCTATATTCCCTCCAGTGGTAACGTCAAGCCCTACTACACATCTGGAGGGGAAAAAACAGCATAGAGCATTGCTGAAGCCTACTTAGCTATAATTTGACCTTAACGTTATCTGGGTAACACCAGTCATTCAGCTAAATTAAATGAATTTAGTGTAGGATCAAATTTGTGGAGAGCAGATGTGACAAGAAAGCTTATAGGTAGAAGTAACTATAACTGAGGACAACAATGAATTGATATCTCCATGGGGAATAGCCAACACAAGCTGATTCACTTTCTTTTTGAGAAAAAACAACATGTCATGGGGGTTAATTAATTACATTGGCAGTGGTGTCTCAGCTGTTACTCCTTCAGCAGAGTGGGCTCGATAGTGGTATATACATCAGGCGTTTGTCCTGGTCCTCTGTCACCACATTAATTCATTAGATTACCCACGGACACAAAGGCAGACACAAACTTGACATAAATACGTGGAAGCATGCATACGCACACACACACAACCACAAAGAAGCATGCAAATACATTAGGAAACATAGACAGAGCTGCACTCTATTTGGCCGTATACATTTCTAGCTGCCTAATGTCCCAAAATGTTCTGTAGCAGGCAGCATAACCGACTTGAACTATAATGTAAATACATGTGTTGATTTTGTCATCTGAAATATCAGATGGCACTCATGCAGCTCGTTTATGCTCTATGTACGAACAAGGCAGATGGAGAGAGAGAATGTCTGAGGTGAGAGGACTGACTCACATCACTCCTAACAGGTTTTTTTTTGTCATGTACCTGTTAAAGGCATAGTTTACTCAAATTACTAAATTACAGTATTGACTTCCTTATTTTGCAAGCAGAATATGGACATGGTTTGACACCAATCCATGCTTTGGAGTTGTTTCCTTGCACTTGTACAAATCTCATCAAATTATAGTAGCAGTTTTGATGTATTATGTCCAAAATAGGATTTGAAATTGGTTCTGAAGCTCAACAAAGTTTCTTATTAGGGATGCACCGATTATTCAGGACATGGATACCTATAGCAAGATGTTAATAAATGTTCCAGATGTGGGGAGAGGAATGCACTTTCAAGTGAGTTTCTATGTTGAAAGAAAAGAATGCATTAAAGTCAACTTGTATGTCCTCAATTTCTTTTAATACCAGGTGTGGACGAGCAACTGCTCTGAGGAGTCAGGACAGTGCAATTATGCCTGGTGCTGTTGTAAGTGGGCTGGGCTGGGACTTCAGAACCCTGGACAGTGCTTATGTTAAACTGTTGAACAACTCCCTCAGTCACTCAGCAGCCTCTCCAAGAAAATGAAAATCCAGAGATGACACCAGCTGGCCCCGGGCAATAAATCACAAAGATTTGTTTTTTGGGACAAGCGGCCAAATCCCTCCCCAAAGTAAAATTACCATTGTCCATGAATCTTAACAACCAGTATGTAAAGGTGGCATAATACAGAGCTGTTTTAAAACTGGTCTCCCAGAAATTATGCATTCTTCAACAGTTTTTCTATAATGTTCTAATAAGGCATCCGCTACCCTCTAGCTTCTATAACCAGATACCATGTATTATGCCATGTCTCATTCTCTTATATGAACCTTCAACACCAAACCTGTCAGGCCTGTTACCTGTCTCACATTGGGACATTTTCCAGAGGCGGAATCTGTATAGATGACTGCATACAAACCAAGTAACTTATGTCAACCACTCTTCTCCTAATGGTGAGTATCCCATTTCACATAAATGAAACGTGCTCAAGGAACTGTATATTACGTATTAGCCTGGATATTAGATATGAACGGTACTAGGTTTTCGGATATATCGACTGCATTATCCCGACTGAAACTACTTATTCACGAAAGCAATTTAAATACGCATCGTTTTAAACGAAGGCATGCAATGTGCAGCTGCATCAAGGCTTTATCTGAGTCAATTATATGTATATATATATATATATATATATATATATATATATATATATATATATATATATATATATTACAAATACAAATATAAGAAATATATATATATATATATACATATATATATGTAATATTTGTTAGGCTAAACGATGAACCAGGGGTAAAAGCTGGATGGAAAAGTCGAGCTACCGCAAGTAGTGGTAGCAGCACAGGGAGGTCTGCGTAGCCTACCAGTCAAACAATGCATTTCATAGCCAATTCTGTCGTTGGTCTATCTTCTAAACCAAACTACAAATTGTAAATGCGCATATAAATTGCATGACATACCAGATAACCAAATGCGATGTGTCCAACTCCTAAGATGTTGGCCTAATTAGGAAATATTTCCCTTTACAACAGACAGGTCGGTAGACCCTGCTCCGTCTACTGACAGCGAAGGTTTGCCTTGTGTGGTGTACATAAAGCGCGGGGGGCTAAGAGGCGACAGATGGGGGATGGTCAACGAAGACTGATGTTACGGCCTTGAGAAACACTCCAGTTGAAATAACCCTGGCTTAATCTTCACAAAAGACCTGGGAATCTTTTGAAACGCAACTGTACTGTAATGTTATGAAAGAAAGTAAAAATGTCATTTCCAAAAAGCTTGCAGAGTTCAACATTTTCATGTTGCAAAGTAATTTGATGTTGTAAGCTCAAGTAGTGTAATGCACAGATGGTTTGATTTAGAAAAAATGTGGAAATAGTTGTACCCAAAGGCAAATAGCATTGCACGCGTACGAATAATAAATAATAATTTACATGTTTTCCGTTAATTACATTTTGTCTGTTGAACCTTTCCCTCCAACTCGGCAGATGGCGCTAAAGCTGCTAGTCCAACATCTGGGTACAGAGTGTCTTAAACAACTTCCGTCTTTCCTTCCGGCTCCGGTCCCATAGCAAGTGGAAAGGTAAGCCAATACTGGTCAAAGATAATCGTAATAAATCTTTAACATCTTACTTGGTATTAGACATTTACTGTACGCATGAGGTAGATTTGTGTGTCATTGTTAAAACTGTCCACACATTTTCGACAAAATGTGAAAATTATTCGAATAGTTGGCTTATATACTCAGGGTAGTCCAGCTATATAGCCGAGCTGCTGTTTCCTCGAGTGGGTGCATTTTGTTTTACGCTTAGTTACTTAGTTATTGCGATGCTGGCTATGACTCTGTTAGACGCATGAATAAAAAAAAATTTGCTGATCATTCAACACTTAACCTGGTAAAAAAAAAAAAAAACATCTGAAATGAGAAATTGGCACGTAGTGGACCACCGCAGTTAGCCGGCTAAAGTTAGCTTCGGGCTGGGCTAACGTTACCTAACAGTACGGGCTCCAAATGTTTGCCAAACTGCTGACCACTTAGTGAGACATTTAGCCAGATGCAACCAGTGGTTACTATGGCTTTCCTGTAAATTATCTTAAATTACTTATTTGATAACACTTTGTTTACTGTTGTTGGTACGAACAGATGCTGATGCCCAAGAAGAACCGTGTTGCCATTTATGAGCTCCTCTTCAAAGAGGGCGTCATGGTGGCCAAAAAAGATGTGCATCTGGCTAAGCACCCTGAGCTTGCCGACAAGAACGTGCCCAACCTTCATGTGATGAAAGCTATGCTGGTGAGAGCAACATCGACATGAGGGGATTGAACTGCTAAGCTTTAGAAGACAGTATATTTGATTAAGTTGCATGATGGCCACAGTTCTAAACTGCCTGGCTGCAATAGTAGTAGGCTATGTATCAGTGTTCTTAATTGTTAGTGAGTTATAAAATATAGTGTGTTGCAACTGTGAAATCCTATTCACTAGCTAGAAGATGGCAAGTATTAAATGTGCTAACTCCAAGCAAGGTGCATTTTTATGGGAATGGATTATGGTGGATGTGCTGATATGTAAAATGGGCATTCTGAGTCTTTGGTGAGTTATTTGGTTCTTGAATGGCCGTTTATTTTAAATGCTGGCCATGTACCCCCAAATCAATGGAGAGAAAAAAGTGCATATCTCCAATGTAAAGGTGAACAATTAGGCTAGATTAACATTGTGAAATGCTTGTTCAAATAGATTACGACTTGCCTGTCCTAATTTTCGGAGTCAGCCCAGAATGTATGTTTTTTTTCCCCTTTTTTTCTCAGACCTTGAAGTCTCTTGGGTATGTTAAGGAGCAATTTGCCTGGCGTCATTTTTACTGGTACCTCACCAATGAAGGTATCCAGTACCTGAGAGACTTCCTCCACCTTCCACCTGAGATTGTTCCTGCCACCCTGCGTCGCCAGATGCGCCCTGAGACCGCAAGGCCCAGGCCAAAGGGTACATCAACTTATTGTGTCAATGCTAGCTAACGCAGCAAAGTCATAAACCCTGCATATTCCTTAGTTATCTTTTTAAGATAAGATTTTAGACCTAAACTTGTTTGACTTATTTTAAATGGTTTTTAAAGGTGTTTTATCTAGGGAAAACCTAAGTTCCTGCCAACTATTTTATCACCTCAGAGCTGTACTGTGTTGGCCTGGTTACACAGTCACGGTAATTGCCGAAAAAGGACAAAATTGTCTATGAACTATATGGATTGATTTTATGGCTCTTAATGAGTCAACAGCCCCCAAGATTGGATTTTGTACTGTTATGTAAGAGGTGCTGGCTGGTTGGACCAAAACCAGAGGTTCCTGTATGTGTTTTTGGTTCTTTAACCAAAGGTTACAGCTGAGCATTTTCTTGTTTTGCAGGTATGGAGGGAGAGAGGGGAGAGAGGCCAGCTCGCTTCAACCGCGATGGGGGTGATAGAGACAATTACAGGAGATCTGCTGCCCCTCGTATGTGTACTATACCTGGTTCTTTGTAATCCTGTTTAATAGGGGTAAATGGGCACTTTGGATTTTGCTTACAACCTGTTCTTTCTTCATAGCTGGTGGAGACAAGAAAGCTGAGGCAGGTGCTGGTTCAGCCACAGAGTTCCAGTTTGTAAGTACTGTATTGCCTAATGTACTGTAATCTTGTATACATATTAGTTTGTACTGAAATTGACTAAGCAATGTTTGGTTTGAAAATAATAGTGGGTAACCAGAAACACTACTTACAATGCCTTTAGTATTCTGATAAACACATTTGGGAGTTAAGTTGTAAACCTGGACAACCTTGTTTATTTGACCATTCAATTATTGTCCTGTGATGCAAAGATTTACCCATCTGTCATTTTCAGAGAGGTGGATTTGGGCGTGGCCGAGGACAGCAGCCTCCCCAGGAGTAAATTTCTATCAATTTCTTACAATAAAGACACAAAACACGGCTACATCTTTTGTCTGTACTTGAATAATTTACCATTCTAGAATCCCTGAGTAGCTTAGTGTTAATTATACACAACAGGAGTTAGAAGCAAAAGCTTTGTAGAAATGATTTAAAAGGCTGTTAGGGGTTTTACATGCAGAGTAAATAAATACAGGTTTTAAACTGAGCAAAAATATTAACCCAACATCAAATATTGGTCCCGTTTGAGAAGTAGAAGATCCCAGAAATTTTGCTTAAGGCATATTTATCGTTTTGTGCACAAAAGTCACTATTGGTAAGTATTTCTCTTCCCAAGAATCAGAGGTATTAAACCGTTGTGTGGGGATCCCCCACTGTTCCATGCGTTTGATCCATTCCATCTGATTCAACAGCATGGATGTTACACAAGTGATTGGCAACAAAGGTTTTCTTGAAGCTTGTTTAAAATTTGTTAGTTAAAGCTTTGTTACATAAAATATGAAATTATGCATGTTATATAAGAGAATTATGCATATTTTATAAAGTAGGATTAGATAACACTGCAGCAGAGGTGTAAAAAGTACAAAGTACTGAGCTTAGTTCACCACTTCAGGGAAGTTTGTGATTAAGACAAATTACCAGGCGAAGGGAGTTCATAACTAACCAGGGGGTAATACAGTAAAAATTGTGAAAAATCATCAGTTTAGCTCACTGGTTTAGTTACAAACTACCTTTACCTGGTAATTTAGGTCTTAAAAAGGAACTTCTCAAAACTGGTGAACACAACTAAGTACTTTTACATCTCTACACTGCAATGGATAGGTGTGCTTGAATAAAGAATTGTTGGAATGCAGTGTTTGCATCCCACAGCATTCTTCCTTTTCCAGTCAAAGGTGAAATAATATGATCATCACACTGAAATTGCCAAGCTCATTCAAAAACAATTTCAGTAAGTTATCTCACGGTTTAAAATTGTCTTCACTGTCTCAGACATCACCACCAATCCCGATCAGATTCAGGTGTGCACCATGTTGTTCGGGGAGGTGGATGCACTGCTCTCTGTTTTTAAAAAGATGCAAAAATGTGACGTCATGGGCAAACTACTGGTTTTGTGCACACATACAGCTCGCCGCCAAGGACTAGGGTTCAATACTCATCTCCCCCCTTCAGCTCTGCCTTTCTCATTCCCACTACTAGTAAAACCCTGCAATAATCCATTACAATCAGGACAGTGACCTCTGTGCCACTGCTGAATTAGCAACCACCGTGAACTATTGTCTAAGAGGGTAAATTAGGTGTCCAGCAGAGGTTAGTGTTTAAAAGTAAACTAGCTTTGGAGAACTCATGAAGCTTGCAAACACTGAAAATGCATGTTATCAACCAAAGTATTAGACAGGTTCATCTTGTGCTGGGGAAAATTAAAGGCAGTTTTACATTTACGGTTTTGTCAGACAAAGATGTGTCCTTTTAACCTGAGGTGTTGCCAGAATACGTCATTTCAAATTCTTCGCAATAAGACGTCTCTAAAGTTTAAAGAATTTGGCTGTATGTCCAACAGGCCTGTCAACCACAGACAATGCTATAACCCCTCCTGCCCAGAACCTCCACATCTGGCTTTTCACCTGTGGGATTGTCTGAGACCAGCCACCTGGACAACTATTGAAACTCGGGTTTGCAAAAAAGAATTTCTGCAGACTGAAAACCAATTTCTTCCCTGAAAACCATATCAGGGAAACTCCTTGCTTGTTCTCACCAGGCTATTGACAGGACTGCAGTTCAGTGTAGTAACCAACTTCAGTGTGCAAATGCTCACCTTCAATGTGAGGTTTCAACTGTACTAGGCAGATGACAATGTGATGCATGTTGTGTTTATATTTTTGCTAAGGGTAAACTCTAAGACAATATAATTTTGTTTATATATAATTTATAATATATATATATATATATCGCGTAAACAGTAGCCAATACATACATATTATATATATATACACAGTATCTCACAAAAGTGAATACACCCCTCACATTTTTGCAAATATTTGATTATATCTTTTCATGTGACAACACTGAAGAAATTACACTTTGCTACAATGTAAAGTAGTGAGTGTACAGCTTGTATAACAGTGTAAATTTGCTGTCCCCTCAAAATAACTCAAGACACAGCCATTAATGTCTAAACCGCTGGCAACAAAAGTGAGTACACCCCTAAGTGAAAATGTCCGAATTGGGCACAATTAGGCCATTTTCCCTCCCCGGTGTCATGTGACTCGTTAGTGTTACAAGGTCTCAGGTGTGAATGGGGAGCAGGTGTGTTAAATTTGGTGTTATCGCTCTCACACTACCTCATACTGGTCACTGGAAGTTCAACATGGCACCTCATGGCAAAGAACTCTCTGAGGATCTGAAAAAGAATTGTTGCTCTACATAAAGATGGCCTAGGCTATAAGAAGATTGCCAAGACCCTGAAACTAGGCTGCAGCACGGTGGCCAAGACCATACAGCCGTTTAGCAGGACAGGTTCCATTTAGAACTGGCCTCGCCATGGTCGACCAAAGAAGTTGAGTGCACGTGCTCAGCGTCATATCCAGAGGTTGTCTTTGGGAAATAGACATATGAGTGCTGCCAGCATTGCTGTAGAGGTTGAAGGGGTGGGGGGTCAGCCTGTCAGTGCTCAGACCATATGCCGCACACTGCATCAAATTGGTCTGCATGGCTGTTGTCCCAGAAGGAAGCCTCTTCTAAAGATGATGCACAAGAAAGCCTGCAAACAGTTTGCTGAAGACAAGCAGACTGAGGACATGGATTACTGGAATCATGTCCTGTGGTCTGATGAGAACAAGATAAACTTATTTGGTTCAGATGGTGTCAAGTATTTGTGGCGGCAACCAGGTGAGGAGTACAAAGACAAGTGTGTCTTGCCTACAGTCAAGCATGGTGGTGGGAGTGTCATGGTCTGGGGCTGCATGAGTACTGCCGGCACTGGGGAGCTACAGTTCAGTGAGGAACCATGAATGCCAACATGTACTGTGACATACTGAAGCAGAACATGATCCCCTCCCTTCGGAGACTGAACCGCAGGGCAGTATTCCAACATGATAACGACCCCAAACACACCTCCAAGACGACCACTGCCTTGCTAAAGAAGCTGAGGGTAAAGGTGATGGACTGGCCAAACGTCTCCAGACCTAAACCCTATTGAGCATCTGTGGGGCATCCTCAAACAGAAGGTGGAGGAGCGCAAGGTCTCTAACATCCACCAGCTCCGTGATGTCGTCATGGAGGAGTGGAAGAGGACTCCAGTGGCAACCTGTGAAGCTCTGGTGAACTCCATGCTCAAGAGGGTTAAGGCAGTGCTGGAAAATGATGGTAGCCACACAAAATATTGACAATTTCGGCCCAATTTGGACATTTTCACTTAGGGGTGTACTCACTTTTGTTGCCAGCGGTTTAGACATTAATGGCTGTGTGTTGTGTTATTTTGAGGGGACAGCAAATTTACACTGTTATACAAGCTGTACACTCACTACTTTACATTGTAGCAAAGTGTAATTACTTCATGAAAAGATATAATCAAATATTTGCAAAAATGTGAGGGGTGTACTCACTTTTGTGAGATACTGTATATACCGGTGCTGGTCATATAATTAGAATATCATCAAAAAGTTGATTTATTTTAGTAATTCCATTCAAAAAGTGAAACTTGTATAATGTATACATTCATTCCACACAGACTGATATATTTCAAGTTTTTATTTCTTTTAATTTTGATGATTATAACTGACAACTAATGAAAACCCCAAATCAGTATCTCAGAAAATTAGAATATTGTGAAAAGGTTCAATATTGAAGACACCTGGTGCCACACTCTAATCAGCTAATTAACTCAAAACACCTCCAAAGGCCTTTAAATGGTCTCTCAATCTAGTTCTGTAGGCTACACAATCATGGGGAAGACTGCTGACTTGACAGCTGTCCAAAAGACGACCATTGACACCTTGCACAAGGAGGGCAAGACACAAAAGGTCATTGCTAAAGAGGCTGGCTGTTCACAGAGCTCTGTGTCCAAGCACATTAATAGAGAGGCGAATGGAAGGAAAAGATGTGGTAGAAAAAAGTGTACAAGCAATAGGGATAACCGCACCCTGGAGAGGATTGTGAAACAAAACCCATTCAAAAATGTGGGGGAGATTCACAAAGAGTGGACTGCAGCTGGAGTCAGTGCTTCAAGAACCACCGTATGCAAGACATGGGTTTCAGCTGTCGCATTCCTTGTGTCAAGCCACTCTT